>JAJMGM010000016.1:0-136212 GCA_030568675.1 Suhomyces xylopsoci | reverse complement strand
AAATACATCAACTCCGCATATACGGTTATTCCTTTGTTCTCTAGTGCTTGTGATAGTATTAACCACACTGCTTGAGACCACAGTTAATATGAAAGTGTAGGTGTTTAGGAGGGGCGGAAGCCGGAGATAATTTAAGTTGAGAGGGCCCTTGGCGTTTGGTTTGCTTTTAAACCCTTCTTACCTGGAATAGGGGAAGCGAGATAAAACCCCTGCTAGCAAAATAATGACTTAAGCTTTCGGTGTTACTAAATGCGGGAATTAATATACCCGTGGTTGTGTTGGTTACACGCTTTGGCGTTTCTTTATTCTGGCAATTTGAGGGATGGAGGCCGAGTGGCACGGCTAGACTCTATGAGGCTGAAAACCGTGCACGGCGAAACAGTTGGACCCGTCGAGCGCCATGGTAATTCAGCTCTAAAATCTATAAACCAATTCAAACCTACAATTTCAAAGAGAATGCTATATTTGGCCCGACTACCGCCTGGAGCTTCTTAGAACCAATGAAGCAATCAACTCACAACGTAATCTGGCCGATTAAACAGTTTCGCATTTGTAATCTCATGTATTTAATTAGTAAGGGGGGCGAGTCGCATTATCCAGACGGAAAATATGGCAAGAAAACAGCGATCCGACTTCCGAGTTTTTTTCTCCAATCCAGTGTTTGAAAACTTGCATAAACCCTTGGATATCTCACTTTTCGATAGATTTGTAGATTTGATGGGCGCCGGATTTTCTAATGTCTTGCATAGATGCATTTCGTAGATAGCCGTATATTTTTTATCGCTAATGGAGAGATGTAGATAATACTTAACACTGTAGATAGCTGAATAATCCTCCCGATATCTCAGTGAGTAATTGCCATACCTACTAGCGCATACGTTTGTTAGTGCATAAATTATTTCTCAGATACTCAACGTCCATTGTCTCGTTATTTGAGTAAATTGTTAGCGAACCAATTGGCTCGTTCAATTATATGAGGGTTCGAAAATTATGGTTTTGGATTTTGTAGATTTTGTCAAATTATTGAAAAATTTACGTAATTAAATATTGGTATACTTTATTTCAGATTAGATTATAGATTTATCAACACCATAGTAAATCGCTTAAATGGTTAATTAGGCCTTTCTGGACTTGGCTCTGGTTTCTTCAGTGGAAGTAGAAACACCGGAGGAAACACCAGATTCAGCAGTGGTGGCAGCAGCTGAAGGAGTCACTTTCTTGGTACCCTTGGTTTGGTACACTCTAATGTAGAAAGAAATGAATAATAACAAGTAAGAGGTCAAGATCAAGTAACCGTAAGTAGCAGCCAATTCAGAACCGTGACAGTCACCAACGTGAGGTAACCAGCTGAAGTATGCAAATGCATAGTGAGTGTAGGTTGCAAAATAGACAAAGACCAAATCAATGACGAATTGAATGATTTGGAATCTGGTGACCCATTCTTTCCACCAAACTCTAATACCTCTAGCACTCAAGAAGTAGTACCAGTACATAATGACATGGACGGCCAAGTTAAGAGTGATTGGGACCCATTCAACAGAGGTGTGGCCGGTCAACTGAGTGTAACACAACAAGGCGGTGGCTCCATGGTGGTAAGTGTGTAAGAACATCAACTTTTTCTTCTTCAAGACCAAGAAAACAGTGTCGATCAATTCCAAGTACTTGGTCAAGTAGTTCAAGTAGTACAAGGTAACCAATTTTGGAGCGAAGGCGTTACGGTGACAAATGGCATAGTAAACACCGTGGTTGTACAAGATTGGCACCAATTGTTCAATACACAACAACAACAAGACCAACGAGATGACGGTCAAAATAACGTTGTGTAATTGGAAAAGGAAGTTCAACTTCAAGGCCGGAACCTTGAGCTTGGCCAACAAGGCACGGCCTCCAAAGATAATGGTGTAGTAGGCGATGATCACACCAATAGCGTGGTATCCATTGGCCATGAAAGTCTCATGGTGAACAAACTCAAAGTCTTCGGCGGGGTAGCCGGTGAACTTCTCGAAGACGGCGCTGAAAATAGGCCATAATTCAAGCCCGAATGGGTGCTCTATGCTTGGGACATTGATCAGAATAGTCATGATGAATGATGAGTTGTATTAACCACAAGTATTCAGCGACAAACAAGTTGTTTGTTGAAATTCAGCAACTGGTAGGAAAAAAAATAGACGTGTTTGGCAAAAAACAAAAAAAATGCTGCAAACAATTCGCGTGGTAGATTGAGCTGAGGACTAGTAATAGCAGTAAGGTAACAACTTGATCTAAAGTTGTAGAAGAGAGTGGAATAGTTGGATATGTTATCTAAATGGTAGATAGATGGTTGTCTAGGTGCTCCCTCAATGGACTATCTCTTCTTTTATAATGGTGTTGCCTTCTTTATGGCCAGCCTTTTATCACACGTAAAACGAGTGAGGCTGTTTGTTTGTTTTGGCGCGCTGTCACGTAAGCCTCCAAATGTTGAGTTTAGCGTTTACGATACTTAATTCACCAGTCTCCAGTTTTTGGGTAGTGGTCAGACAGGCTATGTAGACAATAGGCTTACTTGTTGGTAGCACTCTTTTGTAGAAACATGTGCCACCTTTGCTGGTCTATTGTTGAACCCTCATGGCAAGTGGGGAAGTCCACTCCCCTATTAATACCGAGGAATCTGGCTCACACTTTTTTCGCTCTCCAGGCAGCACCTCAATGCAGCATGCGCTAAATTTAGTGCTGGTAGATATACATTTAGGTGAAACAGTGAATTCCTAGACAAAATAGAAGCGATAATCTGTCTTCTTTGCTTCTTTGACCTGCGTGGTTTTCGGCTTTGGTATGAGATCTGCGAAGGTTTTTCATCGAATTTCACGTTTCTGTATCTAGCTGCCAGACCCTTGTATTCTGAAACTGATACGCCTCGCAACCTCTTTGTTTTCCTTGTTTGTCAGGCAATAAATGCGCAAAGCTTGGAGGTAAGCTTAGAGAAAAAGCTTAGAGTAAAGCTTAGAGGTCTTACAGAATATTGTACATAACACATAATTAATTTTTAAACGCTACTATTAAATGTCCTGAAATCATTCATCACTCATTGAAGTAGTTTGGGGGATTGTTCTGTTTTGGGCTTTGGCTTTAAGTTCAAGAAGTCGATGGATACAATGATATCGTAGCCGTTCTCTTCACAAGCATACATGGCTTCGTGTTCGTTGGAGTGTAAGAACCTGATATTGGTTCCAACCAATGCTCTTAACAAGTTGGTTGAATGTAAATCTCTGACTTCAATAAATCCTGGTTCGAACGAGAGCAAATATGGGAAGAACATGGCCACGTTTTGAGGATTGCCCTCCCAGTACAAGTCCCAATGGTGATTTGTTCTCCAACCATTTGTGTTGATCAAAAACACAAACTCGGCATAACAAACCAAAAACTCTTTGCCCAACTTGTGGATAGCCAAAGGCGTGACGCTTTCTCTTTGAATGGCAAAATCCAATGAAGGATCTGCTTCATCCAAAATGGGTTCTTTCATTCCTTTCTCTAACGACAAGATCTCAAATCCTTTAGCACATCCTACACACAATTGTGTTTTCAAGAACGAGATAGAAATCGGTTCGGAACTGAACGTCACCTCCTGGACTTCATTCTTTTTGTTCTTATTACGTTGATGGTTCTTATCGAATGGATTTGTGGGCTCAAAGATACTGATGGCGTGACTGCCTCCTGACTTTATACCACAAACCAACAACTTGCCATCACAAATACCTGTTTTGAAGAAACTGACATGGTCCAATAACAACTTACCGGACTTGGTATTTTTGACATGGTCTAACGAATCGGTACAAGATAAATCAAACTCAAACAACGATTTTTCACTCAAAATCAAAACTTTTGAATATTCTACCAACACCTCAATCTGAGTAACATACATTTTGCTGATAACCATGGTTGGATCCGAGCAGATCTTCTCGTTGGAGGTAGCACTGATGGATCTGACGGTGGAGACCCAAACTCCTGAGTCGGTACCGTATAATAACTTTTTACCACCGTAACAAGGAACGGCACAGTTGATTTTATTGTTGCCGTGGAATCTTCTGGTTTCAAACTTATAAAGCGAAAACAAGTCGTTTTGCTCAATGAGCTTCTTTTGCTGGTTATAAACTTGCTGAAGAACTTGGTTTTGGATGGTTATATCTTCGGCATACAACGTGGCGTGCACCTGGTTACTACCAAGACCCAAGATATTTAACTGGAGCTTGGCATTGTTGTTTGAAGAGTTGTTATAGGCGGCATTAGGAATACTGACGGTCGAGGTCGAATTGACTTGGTTTGGTCTGTTGAGACCTGGGTCCGTTAGAAGCGATCCACGGTATCTATTATTGACGATGCTTCTCAAAGTGGGGATCTCAAAGCCACTGTTAATGAATAAAAGTGGCAAGTAAATTGGTTTTTCAAACACTTTGTGTTGTTCCCTCTTGTTCTGGATCTTATGTTTGACGAGTAAAATGGCATGCTCAAACATATAAAGGTCAATTTTCTCATTATCTCTCTTTCTGTTCAAGGTAACTTGATATATAATACGGTGGTTATAAGCCAACTTGAAGTTGTACTTGTTTTCCAACGTTTGTTTGCCCAATAAACGATGCAACACCATGATTTTATGACGATCAGTGCTTTCACCAGTCTGGATATTGATTTTCACCAACACCTTTTCGATTTCTTCTTTGGCCTTCAACAAGTTCTTGTAGTCGGGTGATTTTGGATCGGTATTCTTGATGATACCCGACAACAATAACTGGTACCTAGCGGGTCTTTGCACACCTTTGATCAAAAACGAGCTCAAATCTTGTTTTCTGGACTCCGGCTTCTTTTCAATAGCATCCAAGAATCGAGCATACTTCATATTGACTTGCTGCTGTCTTTCATGCTCAAAAGAGGCAAACACCTTGTTACCGGAATATCTGATGAAAGGCTCAAATCCGCCTACATAGTCCAAGAATACATCAGCAATAGTCTCAATAACTGGTTTCTGTTGCTGTTGTCTTCTGGTCAAGGCCTCACTAAAGCTTTTGGCTAATCTCAACAACTCACCGACGCCTCCAAATACAGTATGAATAAATGTTTCTCTTTGGTGTTCTGGGATAATATTGTTGACGGGGTTTCTTAAAGGCATGATGTAGAAATCCGTCATAAACTCCAAGTCTTTAACGTAGTCTCTTTCCGTATAGATGAATTCGTAGATCAACTCCTGTCTCATTTTTTCTTGTTTGTCAAGTTTATCCAAGATCGACTGTGGAACCGTTTCATGCCATAAAGTTTCGGTTTCCTCTTTATCGTGTAATGATAATCTTGAGACGGCACGCTTGAGACCGCCTTGAGGCTTCAAGTTGAGTCTGGCTTGTTGTTCCAATCTTCTTGGACATGCAATAGAATAGCATAGGCTGTTTCTGGTACAGGTAGGAGAGTAGCAATCAGTTAATATGGTGAAGACACCGTTGACACCAGTTTGCTGAGTGGCACTAAGTTCTTTTGGCGATGCCGAGCCGTTCATGTTATATAGAGACGTCGTACTTCCCTCGAGGCTTCTTTCTACTGGTCCATCAATTGGATAAGGCAAATTCGATTGATCTTGAATGGAGCCATGTTTCGAAGAGCGACCATTGGACTCGTCATTGTAAAACTCTAGGTCGGTGTAGACATTGTTGAAAGCATAAACTTCATGAACAGAATCACGTAATCTGTGGTTATAAGTGACATCATGGAAGAACTTCTGGGCATCCAAGGATCTTCCCAAAAGAAGAGCCAAGTTTCTGTCGTTGGTTCTGATAATACGGCAAATGATATCGACGGACATTTTTCCGGTAAAAGTATCGTGATACTCCAAGCCGTCTTTGGTATTGATCGTCAAGATGATTGCTTCTTTGAACAACTTGGCCACTTCAGACAACACCGCTGGATATATAGACGGTTTCTTGGGAATAGGCACCAATGTCTTGTTACTAATCGTGCCTGCGCTTACGTTTCTCTGGACTTTATTCAAGTTTGCCAAAGAAGCCGAGGAATTGAGCTTTTTGGTAGATAAAGATGACGAAAGTTTGGAGATGGAAGTAAACGATCGAGACTTGGAAGTTAGCGAGAACGAATGCGTAGAATTAGAGCCGCTTCCACTAGAAGAAGGGCGATGGTTTTGCTGTTGCGGGGCCGAGTTGTTATATGCTTGCTGTTGGCCTTGGTTTTGCGGAATAGAGTATAATCGTTGTTGCGACGACTGTGCCTGGGGGTTTTTCATAGAAGTAGAAGACAACGACTTTGTTCTGGACTCAGCCGCAGAAGGATGATTGCCATTATATCCATTATAACTGGGGATGTTTGAAGCAGACATGATTCTTCTCTGTTCTGCCGGTTGCTGTGGATAGTTTTGGGGGTAATTGCCCTGTATATTTGGATTAGAATTGGCTTGGTAAGAATTTGGATTTTGATTTGGACCGGGGGCTTGACCAGGAGCTTGACCGGGAATTGGACCAGGAGCTGGTCCTGGCATCAGTCCAGGTGGTTTACGAACAGGACGGCCCATATAAGTACCATTTAGAGGGTTCTGCTGCTGGTACTGCTGTTGCTGCTGCTGTTGCTGCTGCTGTTGCTGCGAGTATTGAGGGTTATTTGGATATCCTTGGGGATAATTGGGACGGCCCTGAAAACTCTCCTGAGAACCGACTCTTCTGCCATTATAGACTGGATCTTGCTGGTTTGGACCTGTTCTAAACGCACCATTGCGAGGGTCTAACACAGAGCTTTTTGGTTCCAACGAGGTCTGGGCATCAAAGTATCGCGAGTTCGGATTGTAGCCCGTAGGTGACGGAGGGTATGGAGCATTGTACGGCTGACGAGGAGGGTTTTTGTAGTTCTGGTGTGGGTCGTGGGACTGAGATGGCATTTGGTGTATTTGGGGAGCCGACGCTAGTCTCTCTTGAGCAGGTGGGGGTTGCTGCGATTGCGGATATTGCTGGTGTTGGTGAGGGCGTTGCTGATTATTCGGGTACAGATCCAGGCCTGAAGGAGGCTGATGCTGTTGTTGTTGTTCGAAATAAGCCAGAGGCAATAAGTGGGCCGGTATGTTCACCGCCTGAGGTGTGTGGGCATAGTCAGGCTGTTGGTATGATGAATTATTAGCCATAACGAAGGACTAGCAGGTATGGTAGGTACAGTAGGTATGACTTTGTGAATGGATGTGAGTACTGGCGAATGAATGTGCTGGAAGATTCTCTGGTTGAGGGAAATTGGTTCTTGGCCGCCAACAATAACAAAAAAGAGGTGGACGGCAACGAATCGAGACGTTGAGTGGTAGCTAGGGTTAAGCAGACAACTATGCACGATGAAAAGGTGCCTAAGGTATGAAACTTGACACTTTTCTATTGTATCGATAGTTGAGACCAGTCGTTCCTGTTTCAGCAATCAACAAGTTCAAAAAGAATCTGATCACACAAACACAAAAGTTATTTGAGGTTCAACAAAAAATGGCGGTGAAAGTTTCAGCCAATGCGACAGTGAGCGCTTAGCGAGCGGATACGAGTAGAAACAGTAGGAGTAGCGCGAAGTAGCGAGAAGAAGGTGGAGTTACTAATACTATGCAAGTAGCGCAGGCCGCAGACACGATGCTCAGTGACGAGATTCTCCGTGACTACGTTGAGGCAGTGAGGCGGCAGAATGAGAGAATAAGGTTGACAACGTGAGATCGTGTAGAGTTCGTAGATAGGCACGGTTGGCAGACAGAATACGAGGAAGAGAATGGAATCTAGAAGACTGTGCCATGTAGCACTTGCCAGCCGAACGGGGTGGGTTCAGCCATATCCGAAGGAGCCGATGGTTAGGCTATTGCGAAGTCATGGATTAGCGATACGGTGCGTAGAAAATCAGAGCAAATCACATACGAAAAACGGCGAGAGCATACACGACAAAAGCATTATGATGCGTCCAGGCTGATGGAGATTGTCGCTTTTTGTTAACTCCGGCGGGCGGCTATCACTGTATACCTTCACTATATAACGTTCTCCAACGGACTCAAGAGCTAGGAAATGACCAGGATGACATAAGCCTCATAACTGCAGCAGTCAATAATCCGGTGTGTCTCACTTTTCATTTCTCACGGGTCCGCTATGTGTTACTACTTCCCGTTGATTACTACAATTCTTGTTTCTCACTATTTCTCACTATTTCCGACTACTTTTCCCTATTTGCGCTATTTCCTAATACTGAGTCCACTACTCCACCTTCTCACTGTATGTGTCACTGTATTCTCCTACCGCTCACGATTTCTCACTATTTCTCACTATTTCTAGCGGTTTTTCGCTCTACTTCACAAGATTTCTCGCTGTACTCCCCGGAACTTTCGCTACTTCGCACTGTTCCTCGCAGTATTTCGCACCGCTCCCCACTATTTCTCACTATTTCTCGCTGTTCACAATTTGAACTCCTCACTACTGCATAATTCGAATCGCTATCAATCAATCAACCACAACCCTTTGACCCATCAATCATGCCAGCCTACCATTCCACATTTCTTCATGAGGAAAGTGCCGACAACAGACTCGTCGGAAACGTTGTTTTGTTGCCCATTCACTCCAATTTCAGAGGACCCTCGTTCCCTCCCAACCAAGACTACGACATAATCGATGAAACCCTCGACTTGTTCAGAGCAAACTCGTTCTTTAGAAACTTCGAAATCAAAGGTCCTGCTGACCGTCTTCTCATCTACGGAATCTTGTTTATCAGCGATTGTTTGTCCAAGTTGAACAAATCAGTCAATGTCAAAGAAGCAACCAGAATCTTGAATAACTTGTCATTGGACTCATTTAGCTTACCAGGAGATATAGGGTTCCCATTGAACTCGTTATACCAACCACCTGCCTCAAAGAACGACGCTGACTTATTGAGAGCTTACTTGCAACAGTTCAGACAAGAGTTGGCCGATAGATTGATAAAGAAGATCTACGCAGACGATCCAAACACCCCCAGCAAATTCTGGTTGGCATTCACCAAGAGAAGATTCATGAACAAAAGTTTATAATTACAAATCAATATACATAAGGTATTAGACCCGCTACCCTGCTGCGATATGTCTCGTACTGCTCGCCGTACATCTTCACCAAGAACCACTCCTCGTAGCTTATGCGGGTGGAGAAGAACTTGCGGAGCACCAAAATGCTCGCGGCCAAACAGAGCCAGTTTCCTAGAAAAACTTGGAGCCCCACCACATAGAGACAAAAGCCTGTATAGCTGGGGTGCCGTATCCAAGCATACACGCCATGGGTAACCAATTGATGCCCAGGACCTGCAGATGTTTCGATTATGTGGGAGAACGAGGCGCCGCAAGTTTTCATGGCCAAGCTTCTTAGGGCGAGTCCCACCACCACTAGCACCGATCCCGCGGCGCGCGACTGGAACGACCAAATCCACCCTTTTTTAGCTGCCAAAAGCTCGCATACTGTCGCTATTTGCATCAACCAGAACTCGAAATTGCCTCTATTGCCGTAGATGAGAAACGACCGTGAATGGACTCGCTGCTGCTGATACCAGTATGTCATGAGAAACTCGTTAAGGAAGTAGTATGGGTGCACCAAACCGTACGCCACGATAGCAGGCACGTACTCACCACTATTCTTGACGTAGCATACCACTAGCGCCGTACTGGCAGCCCCAATCACCGCGCCTAGCGCCAAACCCACCGCCACGATCTCGTGCAATGGGTTCAAGCGGGGTTCGTACATGATAAGTAGATAAAAAAGTAGCGAATTTGATGCGAAAAATATGAAGTGAAAAATAATACGAATTATGAATCAAATTGTAAATGAGAATTTAACATAACTATGACCAGGCATGATAGGTATAACCCGGCTGATGTCGACTTATCGGTTGTGGTGCTCAAGTCGCTTCTTCTAGGTATCGTGTTTCTGGTAAACATGACATTCATCGTGCTACACTGGTTGCAGATCGTGAGCACGCCAGTGCTTCAGCTTCACCTATATCTTGTATTCTGGTGCTTATTCCACACCCTTGAGTTCTTGAGTACTTGCCTTTACAACAATAGCCAGGTCGACGACGATTCGTTCATACTAGAAGACAGTGATATCCATACCATGAACGCACTTATCGTGGTGGAGTTCTTGGTTCGCAAGTACCTCTTCCCATCATCTCCATGGAAACTCACCTATTTTTCGATCCTAATAGTAATCTTTAGCCAGGTATGTCGGACTTTGGCAATGTACACCGCCCGCGAATCGTTCAACCATCTTATACAACGAGAACATAACCAACTGCATAAGCTAGTGACGCACGGCATCTACTCAGTGTTGAGACATCCCAGCTACTTTGGGTTTTGGTGGTGGTTCGTAGGGTTACAGTTGATGATGAATAATGTTATCACCACTGCTGTTGGCGGATACGTTCTTTGGAACTTTTTCAACAAGCGAATTCAATTCGAAGAGGGATTTTTGATCAAGTTTTTTGGCGATGAATATGTCAAGTATAGAGGGAGGACAACAGTAGGAATACCGTTTATAAAATAAAAGTAATAAAAAAGTAATGATAGTTTAGCGAATGCTGCCAAAAACTCTAACACATACTACAAATGATACACTTGATAAGGTCTATACGAATCCGTATAGAGTATTTTTCACTACAGTTGTATAAAACATGGTGAGCGCGAGCATGGTTGAGTCTATAACGTTTATAGGTTACGAAAAACTACGGCTTTCCGTTCATAATGAGTCTACAATGTTGGGTTTGTTCGTGCTAATAGTGTATTCTAATTATATCTATTTATTTCTTCTTTGGATTGACTCCATGCCCGTTTAAGTTTCTGTACATCATGACACCATTGGTACCGTCAACAAATTGACACCATCTGGAGGCTTTCCAGAGAGATACCCACATGTTTTCGTCAGTGTGTTGGTAGTGAGGACCCATGACCTTCTTGATGGCCTCGGAGGCTTCTCTGGCGTTGTAAAATGGGATTCTGGAGACGTAGTGATGCAAGACGTGCGTTTCTATGATATCGTGGAAAATGTACTTACCGACGAAACCAAACTCACGGTCGATGGTACAAGCAGAGCCTCTGGCGAAGTTCCATTCGTGGGCTTCGTAGTGGGCCAATTTAGGGTCGGTGTGTTGCAAGTAAGTAATGAAAACCAACCAGTGATTGACAAGAAAGTAAGGCAACACCCAGTTGACAACAAGGTTGAAGCCACCGTAGTGGTTGTACCAGGTGTACAAGATGGTCAATTGAGCAAGAATACCCACGTCGGACATCAAAATGTACCAGTAGTCCTTTTTGTCAAAGATGATGGATTTAGGGTTGAAGTGGTTCTTTTGGTAAGCGGCGTAGCCGTTGTGCTGAGGACCAGACGAGACGTTGGTGAACAAGTACGAGATCCAGCCGAAAGTCTGTTGGAAAACCAATTGCAACAAGGTGTAGATTGGAGCATCGCCGACCAATTCTTCCAAGTCCTTAACGCCTCTGGATTCCAAGAATCTTTCCTTGGTCTTTGGCACGAAAACCATGTCTCTAGAAAGATGGCCAGTAGCTTTGTGGTGCTTGGAGTGCGAGAATTTCCACGAGAAGTAAGGAACTAACAAGTAAGAGTGCAAGATCCATCCGACAGAGTCGTTTACCCATCTGTAGTCAGAAAAGGCTTGGTGGCCACATTCGTGGGCCAAGACCCACAAACCGGTACCGAATAACCCTTGGAGGTAAACGTAACCGGTCCAGGCGGCAAAACGCACGTACTGGTTTGGCAAAAGGTGGATGTAGTTGTTGGCGACGTAGCCAAAAACAACCATCCAGAAGATATCACGGAAAACGTAGTACAACGATTCAAACACTCTACGTTCGTAACAGTGCGAAGGAATTGCGGAAAGAATGTCCTTGATGGTGTAATCAGGCACCTTGAATTCGTCGCCATACGTGTCGGTGGCGGTCAAGCCGGAGGTCAAAGTTTGCAAACTGGCAACATTTCCAGTTTTCTGGACAGTGGCAGAAGAGCCCCCGTACGAGGTGGATACACCTGAAGATCTTACTTGGGACATGGTGGATGGGTGAAGAAATCAGGCGTTCGAACAATTTGTGGAACCTCCGGTTTAATTTATATAGCTAACAGAAAAAGAAAAAATGCTACAATGCAGGCCTAATCGGTTAGAGGCTACGCAAAGTTTCTTTTTGGGCCACGCCCGTCAAGCCGCGACGGTGTAACTCACGCCATGTGCTAGGGATAGGAGAGATACGGATCAGGGGTGGCGGAACCCCCAAGGAAACGTGCCATGGTATAAAAAGAAAAGAGTAAACTTTATCTCGATCGAAGTAACTGGTCCGATCATACAACCAATGTCCACCCGATGGTGTGGTTGTGCATAGTGATTAGAGTTTGTGTAGGATGAGCAGTGTTGAGCTAGGTGCGCATAGTGTTGAGTATGTGCGTTAGTGTGGCAGATTCCGAGGAATTTGGGCCGGGAGAAAATGTTGGCCGCCCGAGGCTAAAGTTGCACCAATAATCAGAGGGAAATGTGGAAATGTGCAGTCTTGATGGACCAAGCGAGTGCGATGAGCCGCACTAATAACGTGAAGGGCTGAAACGCGATGGGGCTCAAACTGACAAGAAAGTAGAGAGCACAGGAAAGTCAAAGAATTGTACAAGAAATTGTACAAGGAATAAGTAAACACAAAGGAGGAATTTTTTTTGTCATAGTGGGTGCATTGATCCAATTGTAGAGTGCGATTACTCAAAGGGTCTGGTGCTGTGCTTCTAACTGTCCCGCTATTGTCTTGTAGTGTGCCTGAAAAATTGAATTGCCTACATCGGGAAATAGCTGGGGCGAGTTTCATGCCAAGACCTGGTGGAGTATGAGAGTGTTCAGCAACCTGTGGGTGTAGAGATGTGTGTAAGATCCATTTGTAGTTCCAAATATGGAAAGCAATGTCAATCCCGCTGATCCAATTGCGGAAAATGTAATTAGTATCATTCGCGCAGATCTATTGCACAGATCTGATAATATCATTGAAAAATGATTGAGTATTGCATTACAAAATCATGATGTCAAGGGATGGAAGAGAAGTAGGCATTATTAGCGATCGCTGGAAATGTAATCAATTGAAAAAGCCATTTAATGTCTTGAGCACAGATTTAGTATTACAGGAAAATGCAATTGTCATTAACACAGAACTTGTACTTCTATAGTAAACATAGTTGAACATTCAGTGATAGTTAGTCAGATCTAGGATCATTGTAATATATATATCTAATTACGCTTCATGTAGTCACTGCTCCGCAGCTGGTCATCTAATGTATTCCCAGAGGATACTCACAGCCTCTAGAGTCTATTTCTGACTACAATAATTCGCAATTTCTTAGTCTGAGAAGATAGAATATTCTCGCTCAAAAGGTAATTGTGAATAGTTATGATATTAATTATAGTTGGACTACTTATAGTGATATTAGTTATAGTGGGGCTACCTATTGCGATGGTTATATAGTGGCTTTATCGAATGTTGGCTAAACGGGTACTGTTCATGTGGACATTGATATCCAAACGGTCGGCATCTTCTTCGATTTGCTTCAATCTTCCGTTTTGACTGTCCACTTCTTGTCCCATGATATTTGCAGTCGACTTCAATTTCTTGGCATAAAGGGCAATTTGGTCCAAGTTGCCTGCCAACTCCTTTTCGATCTCGTCGTCTTCCGAATCGTTTTCGAATTGGTACCTCTGGGCAGCAGCCAAGTCTCTTTCACCCTGGTATTTCTGATGTATCTCGCTATTGGTAGCGTTGTTGGTGATTCCCAGCTTGAGTCTTTGCTCACTGGCATACATTTCACGACGGTTGGTCTCTCTCATGTACTTCTCTTGGGCCTTGGCGCTCTTTATTCTTTCTTCTTGCTGTCTTAACCTGGATTTCTTGTTGAAAGGATTACCGTTGGCAGGAATGAAGATCGACCGGTTCAATCTCTTCAATTCCTTGACCTTGCTGTCGGCAATCTGGGTCTGGGTATCGGCCAACAACAAGTTTTGTTCGGCGTTGTACAAACGCTCCGATTGTGATCCCAACATTCCCATGGTATTGGTACCGGAGGCATCGGCTTCTTGGGCCATTCTCAAGGTATTACGAGTCAGAGCCAACGACTCTTGCTTGACAAACTTGATATCTTGCTTGATAGCTTCTACCTCTTCATCCTCCGAATTCACTTGCTCTTCTTCCGGAAGATCTTCGTCGATATTCAAATTCAAGTCTTCATCTTCGGGAAGATCATTGAGATCAAGAGTCTCTTCATCATAGTTGGGTCTTTGTGCAGGTTTTTTCAGCTCAAACGGCTGGTATGTGGGGATTCTGTTAAGATCGAGCGTCGAAGCATCGTCTCCCATGCTGGGTTTGCTCTTAGCATACGGATCCCTTTCTGATCTGAACGAGTCGCTGCTGCCATTCGTGCTGTATACGTCACTTCTACTTCTGCTGGTATTCGCACTATATGGGTTGGAGGCTGATTTGCTGTACGGATTGGTACTTGATGAGTTGCTGCGGGAACTTGGGGCATATGGGTCCGATCCAGTCTTTGCCTGGCCCTGATTTCCCGGTCTTCTGCCAGGTTGTGCTTCGTATGGATTACTTCTTCCACCAGAATATGGATTGTTGACTCCTTGTGAGCTTCTATTGGTACTAGAACTATAAGGATTAGCCCCATTACCATCACCATTGGTGTAAGGGTTTCCGGCGTTATCGCCCCCACTTACTCCATACGGATTGGCTCCACCAGGACCACCTTGAACGTTAGCATAAGGGTTTACTGGTGCCAAACCGGGCTTGTTTCCACGGTCCACGGCATATTGTCTGAAAGCACCGAACTTCTCTTGCCGGGCGTTGCCGCCTTTGGTGGTGATTCCGGCCGTCGTCAACGAGTTTTTGATCTCGTCTTCGGTCGGCTCCTTCTTCTGAAACATCTTTTTGATCCCCATGGTGAACAGTAGCTTTCTTTGGGTTTCTGGGTGTAGTACAGGGTGTGGAGAAATGGCCACTTTGGCGTCGTTTGAACGTGTCAAGCAGTGGTCAGCCGTCACGTGGAAATAACGGCTGTGCTACACGATATATTGCACGTGATGCATACATCACGTGACATATCAAACTCAAACCTTTCACGTGAGTGTCCGATTTTTCTCCGGAGACTTGCTGGCCAATAGTGTCCCGGGACCCCTGGATCCCGGCGACGCCCGCGCTCTCGCTCGCGACCTCCCACGCTCTATCTCTTCCTTCCCCGCCAGTGCTCGCCTGCCAAACGTCTCTACGGGCCCGTAATCTCGTATGTCGCAGCCTTGCCCCTCTTTTTGCAGCGGTCCCGGTGCTGAGGAAGCGCCGGTTTTGTGCCATTTAACATCTCTTCATATATAACCAATTCATTATTCGGTAAAAATTTATACCATCAACGCCATGCCTGAAACTATTGAAAAGAAACCAATCAATTTCTCCAACATCCTTCTAGGAGCTGCATTGAACATGTCCGAGGTGACCACCCTTGGTCAGCCATTGGAAGTGGTCAAAACCACCATGGCTGCCAACAGATCGTTCTCGATCGTTGAGGCATTCAAGCACGTCTATGCTCGTGGAGGAATCAAAGGGTTCTATCAGGGTCTTATTCCTTGGGCCTGGTTGGAAGCCTCCACCAAAGGTGCTGTGTTGCTTTTCGTTTCTGCCGAAGCGGAATACCAATTCCGTACTCTCGGTGCCAGTCCTTTCTTGGCTGGTATGGGAGGTGGTGTGTCAGGTGGTTTGGCCCAGGCTTACTTGACCATGGGTTTCTGTACTTGTATGAAGACAGTGGAAATCACTCGTCACAAACAAGCTGCTATTCCTGGTGTTCCTCAACAAAGTTCGTTCCAAGTGTTCAAGGAGATCTTCAAGAAGGATGGTATCAGAGGTATCAACAAAGGTGTCAATGCTGTTGCCATTAGACAAATGACCAACTGGGGATCCCGTTTCGGTTTTTCCAGACTTGCTGAAGACGGTATCAGAAAGTTGACCAACAAATCAAGTGACCAAAAATTGAGTGCCTTTGAAAAAATCGCTTCTTCTGTGATTGGTGGTGGTTTATCGGCCTGGAACCAACCTATTGAAGTCATTAGAGTTGAAATGCAATCCAAGACTGACGATCCAAACAGGCCTAAGAAATTGGGTGTTGGTTCTGCATTCTCTTATATCTACAAGAATAACGGTATCAAGGGCTTGTACAGAGGTGTGACTCCTCGTATTGGTTTGGGAGTTTGGCAAACTGTGTTTATGGTAGCGTTCGGTGACATTGTGAAGAAGATGGTGAATGCCGATGGTGCCGGTCACTAATAGAATAATAGAGAGCAATAAATCAAATATATTCAGAAAAACATGCAGTAGTGATGATTTACTGAAACCATTTGAGACCTAGTGCTGAGCCAGCCTGTGGTAAATTACCTGTAGCTTTGTATTAATTGAAAACCGGAGATGGAAATTGAACTTACAGTTCAATAAATGAAACCCACTATGGGGGTTCAGACTTCACATTAAGTAAATGACATATATGAAGAGACTAAGTATGAAGATAAAATATTCAATAACGTAAAATTAATTGTCAGAAGAAGAATTAAGAGTGTCTTTATTTTCGAGTTGATCTCGAGTTTTTTTTTATTCAAGAGCTGGAATTATTCAAATTGAACTCATTAAAGAGGCTTTCAGTAAGACATTGATCTAATAATACTTGCAACTCTACTCAATTACAGGGTATGCTGAGTACTAACTTACTATTTAAATTATTAGGGACTATTTAGAATACTTTTAATACTTGAAACACTTCAATAGTACTCCGAATACTGCTTTAGTTTGGGCTTTATTCACTTTCCAATCCCGGAATTTTGATAGATTTTGCATGTAACTCGAAAAAATACCAAGGGTACAATTTTGAACAGCAAATTGTGAATAACAGACCATATAAGCATCTTAGGTTGAGGAGAACATCCTAGTCACTAAGTGATTTAAACTAATATTATCCGTGTTGATCGTCTGTTGATCGCGTACTAGCCTGCTCGTTTCGATTGATATTTTTCGCAGCCATTAAATTTTGCCTGAAGGTATTACTAAATGGATTATACTTGTATCTACAGAACTTTACATCTACGTACATTTAGATAGCTCGATGATAATAAGAAAAAGCAAATGGTAAATATTGTATTATAGTTATCTTTTATATATGTTTGGGCTCTTGGGTGGTGCCCCATCTATCATAACAGTACAATCCCAAGATAGTTAAGCAGAGACCAGCAGCCTGAACATTGGTAAAGTTTTTGTTTTCCCAGATAAAAGCAATGACAATGATAATGATTCTTTTGAGAATATTGGCGATGGAGTAGTTGATAGGCGACATCGCACCCAAGATTTGAAATGCCAATAGCGATTGCAAGAAATGCGAGAGACCGTTTAAAATAATCAAACATACTACCGGAAGGTTCAACTCAAACAACGAGATGGTTTCACTTCGGTACTCCGCCACGAGGTATATAGGCAGCGTAAAGATAAAGCCAATGACGGAGCAGTAGAACAAGATTGTCAACTTGTCCAACTTCTTGTCGGAGTTATCTATCTTGCTAGAAGTGGGCAAAACATTGACCTTATCGTTCTTTTCGATTGTCAATCTCTTTTTAGCAAAGATGTTTTGTGAGACAAAGATCATCATGGATATACAAGCGTAGCCAAGACCGATGATATATGAAGAGCCGGACTCCAGAGACGAGTTCTTTTTAGGTTTGTAGCATGTCAACATAATCCCCACGATAAGCGGAGTGAGCGTTACATACGTAATAGTCTTGTACTTTCTTCTGTACAAGAAACGGTAGATAAGCACGGTCATTAATGGAGACAACGCCTTAATGGTATGGACTAAAGAAACCGGAATTAAGGACGTGGCCTTGTGAGACGTCAAGTGCCCGATAAACTGGAAACATCCCATGGGTAATGTGGTGGATATGATCAAGGCTGTGGGCGTAAGAAACAATGCAATATGACGAGCTGGCGAAGCACTTCCCGACGGAATAGCAGGAAGCACACCTTTAGGAAAGTAAGATCGTATTTCCAGGTAACAAGATACAGCCGAGAGTAATATTACCGAGAACAAGGAGTTGAGCATAAACTGGCACTGCGTAAGTGTCACCGGATGTTTATACTGAGACAAGATCATCTTTGTCGAGTTATTGGATACAATAGAGACCAAGTACCATAATCCACACAACGCGGTGATCTTCAAGTCTATAGGAGGAAGATAACGTGCCAAGTAAGGCGGTAAGCCGAGGGTGGAACTGGAAAAGGCAGGCGAGTCGTACAGAAACCGGTGCTCTTCCACAGGAGTGGAGGCGTTGGAAACTGGAGGCGTCAAAGGGAGCTGGAATGACGAGAAATGCTGGTTTTTGGAAAGACTGATGCGCTTGTTGGGTTTGGGCGAGTGGAAACTCGGCAACCCTCGCTGGCCCACGAGCTTGGAAAGGTTGGTGGACGAGCTGTTCGGGTTCACCTGGGACGAGGAGTAGAAGTTCTCCAGGGACTTGAGGCTCTCCACCATCGGGTTGGGATGTGTAGTCATAGCGAGTGAAGTGTGGGGTGAGCTAAAGGTATGAGATGACGAGAGTTATAGTTGTAGTCCACGGTGTTGTTGTGATAAGATGAGCCACGTGACAAAAACGCACTGGCCCAAGAGAAGAACACTAGCTGCAGGCCACACGGAAGAACACTAACTGCAGGGCCACAGGGGAGACTGCGACAGTGCCCGTCAGTCTATGTGGATTTGTAGTACTTACTTTGAGGGCGCCTTCTGGAAGTGCTAGGATGCAGAATACATCTTAATAATCTTTTTCATGGTAATCTCTACTATCTTTCACGTAGTGTTCTCTGGTCTCCCTCCTCTGTTTATCTTTCACGTGACACAACCTACTTAAATCAACAATTCAACAATATTTAGTGCCTATCAATAATGACCAGTATAGCGCTATATGCTGCCAAAGTCCTACTAAAACGGGCATTGTCCGATAACACGGAAGAAGACCCCGACATTACTCCGCCAGATGACGTGGAAGAACCCAATCCGGTGACGGAAGAGATCTTTTCATCATGGGCCCTATTCATCTTGTTACTTCTCTTGTGTTCGGCATTGTGGTCGTCGTATTTTTTGCAGCAAAGACGGATCAAGGCCATCCACGAAACAGTATTGTCGATTTTCTACGGTATGATTGTTGGGCTTATTATCCGGATCAGTCCCGGCCATTACATCCAGGATGCCGTCAAGTTCAACTCGTCGTATTTCTTCAATATCTTGTTGCCGCCAATTATCTTGAACTCGGGCTACGAACTACACCAGGCCAACTTCTTTAATAACCTTGGTTCCATCTTGACTTTTGCAATTCCCGGTACCTTTATATCGGCATTGGTGCTAGGCACCATATTGTACGTGTGGACGGCATTGGGACTTGATGGGATCAATCTTGAGTTTGTCGATGCATTGGCGGTCGGTGCCACTTTGTCAGCCACCGATCCAGTAACCATTTTGTCAATTTTCAATGCTTATAAGGTGGATCCTAAGCTCTACACCATTATCTTTGGGGAGTCGCTTCTCAACGACGCTATATCTATTGTGATGTTTGAAACATGCCAGAAGTTCCATGGCCACCAAGTAGGCTTCAGCTCGTTTTTCGAAGGTATCGGGTTGTTTTTGATGAGTTTCACTATATCCACCATAATTGGTATCTTGATAGGTATATTCGTGGCTTTGGTGTTGAAACACTCCCATATTAGGAGATACCCCCAGATCGAGACGTGTCTTGTGCTATTGTTTGCTTACGAATCGTATTTCTTCTCTAACGGTGCCCATATGTCAGGAATCGTCTCGTTATTGTTCTGTGGAATTACCCTTAAACACTATGCCTTCTACAACATGTCCCGAAGAACCCAGATCGCTACCAAGTACGTGTTCCAGCTACTTGCGCAATTGTCAGAAAACTTCATCTTTATCTACTTGGGATTATCGCTATTTACTGAAGTGGAATTGGTCTTTAAGCCGTTACTTATTATCGTCACCTTTATTCTGATCTGTGTAGCAAGATGGTCAGCAGTGTTCCCACTTTCTAAATTCCTCAATTTCTTGTACAGGGCCAGATTTGAGCGTTTCACCAATAGAACTGCTTTGAACGGAGGCATTTCTTCTCAGGTATTGCCCGATGAAATCAGCCACTCGTACCAGATGATGATTTTCTGGGCTGGGTTAAGAGGGGCTGTTGGTGTTGCTTTGGCCATGGGAACGCAAGGCGAAGCCAAATGGACCATATTAGCCACTGTATTGGTTGTAGTGGTGCTTACAGTGATCTTGTTTGGAGGAACCACTGCTTCGATGTTGGAGATCTTGGGCATTAAAGTGGGAGTAGATGACGATTCTAATGATTCAGATGATGATTTCGATATTGAAGCTCCTCCTAGATTGCCCTACAACAACTCGTCGGTCAGTCCTCCACCGACCAACGTGTTTATGGGTAGCAGAAGATATGCGCCAGCTCCTAAGCAAAAGAGTCTATATAAGGCGGATGCCATTAGGTCTCGCAACAATTCGAGCTCGAGTCTCGCTTCGGGCGTACCTAAATCCAATAGAAACTCGTTGAACAACTCCAATTCAGAGTTACTTGATGGTAACGTCAATGATGATGACGACGACGACGACCTTATAAGTGCTGATGCCGACGATCTTCTTAGCGGAGTCAACAATACCACGCCAGCAATGGCGCCTATGCCGAATAACGGGGTATTGGGAGCATTTTTAAGTGCAGAAGAACATGCTAGGTGGTTCACCAAGTTCGACGAACAGGTCTTGAAGCCTGTATTGTTGGATACCTTGCCTACTAGACGTAGGGATGAGGGAAATGATAACGAGCAGGTATAGAAGAATAAACAAAATAACACGTACATAACCATCAAAACACTTCCGTACCCCACTAAAGAACACTAACGTAAATCCCACTAAAAACACCAACATCAACACTGACAAACACTTACGTCGTTCACTAACTCTCACCAGCCTTATCAAAGTATCACCACCTTAAACTTTCAGTGTTATAATCCTAGACTAAGGTTTTATCTTTTAAATTTAAGGTTGACTAGATTACAGCTAAATACAAGAGCAACTATAAACGTTATTGAAGTGCATTAGTTTTTACTTTAAAAGGATGTTGGTCTTTTTCTGCTGGTTTTGTTGCTGGTGGGCAATGGCCACGTCAATGACCCACTTGGCCAATTTGTATGTTCTGGGGTTTAAGACCATATCGTTAAGTTTGTAGTTGAACTTGACACAGAGCTGGAAGAACTCGTGCATACACAAGTCATGTAGCACAGCAATGAGATGGGTTTGTTTCTGCGATGGCAAGTAGACCGAGGCAGGCACGAAGTCGGTATAGTTTCCGGTGGCTCTGATGGGGATTTCAAACAACTCGAGCACATCGCGAATATGGCCGTTGGTGACCAACGAAAGCTTGTCTTCTTCGATCGAATGGATAAGGAGATTGGACACCAGTATGATGGCATTGCCGAAATTGACCGGGTTTACTACTCTGGATCCCGTATCTCTTTTCAAGGTAGTTCTGAAGAATATTCCAATAGAGGTGGAAAGAAACTTGCTATTGTAATGGCTCCAGGCTGACTGTACTTGTGCTACCCATTTCTGCAACGAGCCAACTACACTCAGAGGGTTTGCAGTCGAAAACGTCGTCACCACAGATTTAACCGGCACAAATACCTGGGTGTTCAAGAACCTATAGGCTGACGTGTTGGTGAATGGCTTGGACGACTTGGTTGTAGGATTTTGGTAAGCTTTGACTTGAGATTTGGTGGGAGTATCTCCCGAAGCAGATACGAACGAATTGCCAAAAATATCTGAGTCGTCAGCACCATTTGATTCCGTAGGCTGGTCTGGAGTTTGTGGACTCTTCAAAGCTTTTAAGTCACTGGCGGTACGGTAATTTATACGGGCCGAAGTTTCCTTAATCACCAAAGCACACTCTTCCAATATAGCAGGCAATATATATCCTTTCTTTGTACGGGCACTGTAGATACTTGACCTTAACTTGATACCCTGTTCATCCGAGGTGGTCGTGGCAATGTAGGCCAATTCCTGGAAAGCACTCAATCTGCTTAGTTGCTGCTCAGGATCCAAGCTGCTCATACCAGTCAACAAGGTGTTTAGCGGATCAGAACTATAAGTGCTTATCAACTTCTTTCCATCCAAACACCCAATAGTAGCATAAACGTTGAATGCGTGGTTAATTATTTCCCAAAGCAAAATAGTGTGGGCCGTCTGGTACACCAAAGAGAGCCAGGATGAAAAAGAAAGTTTGGCTGGCGGAACAGCAGTGTCCAAGCGGAAGATCATAAGAAGCAAGAAATTGGCTTTGTAAAGGGTCAGGCGCAATATCCAGTAACTCAAGGGCCCAACAACACTCACTACAATGCTCAACACCAAAGTATTGGCGAAAAGCTGTGGAAGTTTGGCCAATAAAGTCTGGTCTGGGCCCATACGCTGGGAGCCGTACTGGAACACCAATCTGTTTCGCTGGAAAATAAGGTGTTGTGCTGAGTAGATAGCGGCTAAAAACAATGGCGAGTAGATCACCAAAAACACCCATTCGTCGTTCACCAATGGCAACAGACGGTATACTTTAGATTCAAGGTACCATTCTGAGCGAATGGCCAATTGCGATACAAATACTCCGTGAATAAACACAGCAGATATCGTGTAAAACAAGGTGTTTTTGAGGTAGGCCCATGAAAAGATGGAGTGGTAGATCTGGTACCCAAGCGTTTTACAGCTCGAGATGTCCACCGTGGAAAACTTTGTGCGAGACTGCTTGATTAACAACAACGCGAGGATTATGACGGGAGCTCTGGCGGTGGTGAGGAAAAGGTTCCACCAGAAGCCGCCATAGGGCAAGTTGAGGGTAATTGAAGCTGTTATGGCTAGTAATATGGCGATGTTGTTGACATACTTGAGTCTTTTGGCCAACACCTTGGTGAAGTAGGTATGGTATGAGGTGATGGGAGCGGTCGGTTTGGGCGGTACTGAGCTCGATAAAGCTGATGTGAAGGCACCTGCGGGTCTGGACGAGACAGCCAGAGCGCCAGTATATCTCAGAGACATGTCTATGAGTGGAGATGATTTAGTACAACAAACAGTGGTTCAGTAGAGTTCAAGTGAGTAGTGAGAAGAGAAAAAAGTATTAACGAGAAGTGAGAGCGCGAATAGCGAGAACACTGAGAGAAATAGCGAGGAATAGCACTGACAAACAACACGATTAAATGTAATTGTTTAATTGATATTATAGAAAACACATCTACATCTGTCCCGGTTGGTAGATATACACACCACTAGGTAGGTGTAGCATATTGAAGAGTGTAGAAGTGACAGGCATCTGGTTTGACGCTGGCTGGATCTGCGAAATTCGTTAGCACATTTTAATCCCATCTCAGATCGTAGAATAACCGGTTAATCTCAAAACATTAACTGTAGATGAGCAGTGTATATTACATATGCGTTGTATTATTGGTATTGTATGGTAAATAGAAAAGCGGTAAGCATCTATAACGATACGAGAGCTATTGCTTCTTCTTCAGTTCTATGAGTTATCTTAACCATTTCTTGGTATTTTACAATTCTTGTACATTTCTGATTTACATGTAATGAATTAGGTCTATTTACAATGGTCTTTCTTCATTCACAGCAACTTGTGCTTCTCTCTTCAAAGCTTCGGCTTCTCCACTCAACACATCCTTGACTACCTGCAAGCCCGGTCTGCCGTCGATCTCTCCCAACACCTTGTCCGAGATGATTCTTTCGTTGAAGTCGATGTTGGCGTATCCGCTTCCCAGAGCCACCAATCTGCTTTCTATTATGCTCTGGCTACCATCAAATTTGGAGAAATTGACTTCAAATGCATCCACAATGGCAGCTTCCAATTCTTCCTCGGTGGTGATGAACTTGGATGCGGAGTGGTACAAATCAAGAAGACGGTTGGCCTTTTCTTCCTTGACTTCCAACTGCTTGGTCTTTCTGTTCAAGGTCCGTTGTTCCTGAATCATCAAGGTTTCCTCTTCGGTTCTTTGTCTCATGATTGGGCCCTCCAAGTACGAGTCGATCGTTGGCAAAGTAAGACGACTGGCTTCGGACTCTTCGTAAACATGCGAGTCGGCAAATGCCTTTTCTCTTTCGGCGGCCTTTTCTTTCAACTCGTCCAATTTCTTTAATCTTTCGGCTTCTTTCAAGTATGCTTCTCTCAAGTACTCTCTGCGAATATCGTCTCTCTTTAATTGCCAGAGCTGGTCTTGGTTCAACTTGGATTCGTCGATATTTTTGGGTTTTCTGTCGTCAATGTTTCTCTTGATTCTCTCCTCTACTGTCACCACTGGCTTTTCAGGTTCGGTTCTGTGAAATGTGAATCCTTTCTTCTTGGGGATTGGGACTCCTTCGGCGTACCCTTGTGATACCTTGGATAATCTGCCGAGTTCTTCTTCGGAACGTGGTTTTATAGGAAATCTTTTAAAGACAGGACGTACTTTGGGCAAGATACCCGACTTTCCACCATGTTTGAGGACTCCTTTACCCATGTTGCGTGTAGTTGAAGTTGTACTCTGGTCAATCGATTTCGATGATAATTTTTCAGTCGTGCGAAAAAAAAAAAATCATAAAATATCCTCACTATAAACACTCGCTGTAGAGCCACTTTGAAAAGATATTATCACTAGCTTAATCAAAACTAGGACAGAATGTAGCTAGTCTAGTCAAGCTGATGTTCGAAAACGTTCAGTAATCTCATTATGTATATTATTGCTACAATTTTTCTATATTATGCTATTATGCTACTATTTTACACCCCAGATGGTATAGATGTTTTCCAGACACACCTTGCCGATTTTCTTATTCCCCACCTGGTCCAGAAACTCGTCCATTAGAAGGCGTTTTTTCTTTTCTGAGTCCAAACCAAAGTGCTCTACATGATAGTAGTCAAGTAGCAGTTTGGGCGTCGGAAACCGGTTCTGTATGACCACCGCCCGCTCTAGACTTACTCCTCTGATGGCCATAAGCATGAGTATAAACATTTCTTTTACTGTCATCATGCCCGTTTTGCCCATCAGATCTTGAAACATAGAGAAGAGATGCACACATTCGTAGTGGGTAGATCTAGACTCAAACTTGAGTCTGAATAACTCAAGGAGCTCGCTGTATTCGGCCTGAGTACTTATGGATCGAGGCCGCAACACAATAAGTTTTGTGTTTTGGAGCAGATCCTTGATTACTTGGGTGGTCGATGCCAAAAACTGGACTGTATCATCGACATCTTTAAACCTTCGTAAGTAGAATTGGGAAACAGTCATTGTCATGGAGATGGCTGTTCGGATCGAGTCCATCATATCAGTGACGTTTTCAATACCGCTTTCTTCAACGACATAGTAGTAATGCTTCATTCCTGTTTTCTTGAGCCTGTTCTTTTGTTCTTGGAACCGTCCGTCTCGAATCGACATGGCCAAGTCATCGAGTTTTTTACGCTCACATATATAGTTCAAAACCACCTCCTTTTTGGATGTTTTGTGTTTACCGATCCAGAGCGTATCGCCTACCGTCAATGCTCTGGCTTCACATTTGACTCCAAGACTACTGAGCCTGGTCTGGAAGAAATCTCGTTCTTGCTGAGATCGTATTTCTCGGGTATCTATCAAGAGAATGATATCGTACTCCAGAGAAGGCCAAACATCGTACTTGGTGCCGTTGTAGACTCGGGCCTCTGTATCGTGTATAGCTAATGGCGGTAGCATTTGCTGTCTCTGGGCCCTGTCAGATACAGGAGACGAAGGCATATCAAGAAAAGTTTGGGACATTTCAGACAGGGGCCGTATATAAGAGTTGTCAGGACTTACCTGGATGTTGTTATCGTACGAAATATCGGCTTCTCGTATAGGAGACGACTCGAGGCCCGCAGTTTGTTTGAGCTGGACGGCCAATTCGTAGCCTTCGTCGGTCAAAAAGTACAATTTTGGTCTTCCTGAGCAACTGACCAAGTCGTTGTTCATTAACACTTTGATAGAAGACCATGCAGAGTAGAAATCGTTGGCTGCGGGGTTGGACGTGAACGACTTATCGGCATAAGGTGCAGCCTTTGCAATGATTTCATCTTTTCTTAGTCCTCTTCGTGACTTATCTCCCACATAGAGTGCGACAATGATAGCAAACCCACCTGATCTGTGTCTAGGCACGTATCTTTTCTTCTTTCGGGGCTTTTTGATGGGTGGTTCGTCGTTGACGGTGGTGGCCGAAGACTGTATTGGAGGTGCTTTACCAGGGTCAAATTCAGTTGGAATTTCACGTCCTTCTTTCTTGCAAAAATCAATGAGTTTTTGAGTCAATTGCTTGACTGTTTTGTCTCCCACGTACTGGATCAGCCTCAAGGTTTTAGGGTTAGTGATGGGACCTTCGAAGGCACGGAGCCTAAAAAGCGCTCGATTGTAGAGTAGCGCTGCTTTGGAGCCTTTCTGGGTGGCCTCAACAGCTGCATCTTCGATCCACTGCACAAATAACGGCTTCAAGTCCTCCTGCCCATCCATACTCATTAAGATTGTTGCAACAAAATAAGTAAATAAATAGATTTTACACGTGACTAACTTGGTTTGATTGAGAAGCCCAAGACAGTGAGATAAAGGACGAGGTAGACAGTGAAAGTAACAGGACTAGAAATATAGAGATGTCGGAGAGAGAAAAGAAGTCGATGATCCCGCCGATCAACTTGATCTTCAAGTACTTGCAGCAGCAGTCGCCGGTGACGATATGGCTCTACGAGCAAACGGGCCTGAGAATTCAAGGCAAGGTGCGCGGGTTCGATGAGTTTATGAATGTGGTGGTGGACGAGGCTGTGGAGGTCGATACCAAGGATGGGTCGAAGCAGCCGTTGGGAAGGTTGTTGTTAAAGGGAGAGAATATTACGTTGATATCCAGTTTGGAGGTATAAATATGTACTATAATGAAAAAGATAATGAGAAACAGAGTAACATAAGAACTCGTAGAGTAGGACGCAGTTAGACACTAACAGCAAAAACGCACTAAAGGCAAGTAAAGGCAATGAAAAGTCTATGAAAAGTGAAGAAAAGTCATAAAAGACATTTCAAGAATTCTACTTATACGGGTCGTCTTTATACAGGCACATCTTGACTTTGTCTCGCACAACTGCTTTCACCTTGTATAATTTACTGTCTCACTATTATCTTCGCGAGTTGATCTAGCGAGTCTTAATATTTTCTGCCACCTTATTGCCTAAGAGAGGGAAGATGATTCACTAAACCTAAATAAGATCAGGTTACTTCTATAGATAAATAGCAATTCTGAGAGTGGTTCTCATAATTAACATACACTCTTGAGTCCATATGTATGGCAAAAGCGGTTAATAGAGACGTGTCTTGCTGCAATATACTACTCATAAAGTGCATAGATTCTATATGGTATGGTAAAGTTGCAATCTCGCTATTCTCCTCAGTGCGCTTTTTCTCACCTTTCTCGCTCTTCGCGTTTCTCGCTATTTTACTTTCTTCTCCTCCTCTGTTTATCGTTGGCTGCGTTGGTGGCGCGCACGAACTGGCGATGATTTGGCAACGCCAAACACGTCTGAGTTAGTTGAATAATAGATCCACGGTAGCAGCAACACTATAATGAGCAATACAGGATTCATGCCAGGTGGCAGCACGTCTAATGGAGGTCTGAGTCGGTTTCAATCCAAGCCCAGCGCTCCCCAAAGACAATTCGTGCCGGTGGAGTACACTGCAGAAGAGCACCAGCGCATCCAGCTGTTGTTAGACAAGGTGCTTGGCCCCGAATATGTGAGTTCCAGACCAGGAGGAGGCGGCCAGAAGGTGTCGTATATCGAAGGATGGCGAGCCCTCAACTTGGCCAACGAGATCTTTGGGTTCAATGGGTGGAATTCGGAGTTGATCAGCACACAAGTGGACTTCTTTGATACACATGGCAACTCGGGTAGATTTTCAATGGGACTTTCGGTAGTGGTTCGTGTCACTATTAAGGATGGAGCGTACCATGAGGATTTCGGATATGGATACATAGATAACGCCAAAAGTAAGGCCATGGCGTTTGAAAAGTGCAAGAAAGAAGCGTTTACTGATGGAGTCAAAAGGTGTTTGAGATGTTTTGGTAATGTGTTGGGAAATTGTTTGTATGATAGAAGTATCATTGCCAAGATGCAAAAGGTCAAATTGCCGCAGCCTGAGCTTCAGGATAGTGACTTTTATAGGGATCCCATGTTGGTGGAAAGAGAGAAAAGGAAGAGGATGGAGACAAAAGTAAATATATTAGAGACACCAACCAACATCAACCAGCAAAATAACCAGCATATCAACACCAACCAAAATAGTAATCCACAGAATAACCAGAATAATTATAACCAACGACCACAAAATACCAATCATCCACAAAAAAGCCATAACCAACCGCAGAATAACACGACTAATGGCAATCATAGTAACGGGGCAAGTTCTGAGAAACCGCCTAAAACTTATACGCCCAGCGCACAGGAACTAGAAGAACTCGATGCTTCTTTCTTTTCGGACGATATGTTGGACGATGATGCCCACGAAGAAGCCAAAGCCACCTCTGACGTTGGCATGTCCGATATCACCAACATCACAGAAAACGCAGAGGCCGGACCAGACCCCAAAACTAGTAAGTTCCCATTATTTGTAAGTGCCAAGGGTGCCGATTTGGTCCAGCAGTCGCCCGAAGACGTATCAAAAATCCCCCAGTTTGATCCCAAGTTTGTGTCTCCCAACATCAGGCGAACCCTTGATCCCAGTAAATCGGCGCCTGTGAAAAGATCAGAGCCTTTAAGCAGTCAAACAAGGTATCCGCCAAGCCAAACAGAAGGAAATAGTCTAGGGAAGCGGATAGGCATGCCCCCGAGCCAGCGACCGGCAAATAAAAGGTACCGACCCGATAGCTAAAAAAATACCAATTCACCAAGAAAAGTAGTGAATGAATAGTAAAGAGTTATATTATGCTGAATGGCTCGTTCAGTTTGCTAGTAAGAATTTGTTGTGTTACCCCACTATTTTCGACCAAAAGCTGTCATCCAATGTATATAATAATACATCAAATCTAGCAAAACTACACTGAACTAGCTAATGCTATAATTTTCTCTACAGTAAAGGCATAGGAAAAATATAGAGAGAGGTAATGACATAAGAAGATATAATTTCAAAAGTAAAATAGCAGCTTTGTTCTGAAACAGCTTATTGGTCTGTATCGAAATGACTTGCTGGAGTATACATAGCTTGATATCAACATCGTAGCTGTTCTAAGTCGTTCTATTTTGCAATCATCATACTTTTAGCGAGAATCTACAAAGTGCGAATTTAGCGAGAATAGCGCAAAGATCTAACCAGCGATTACTAGTAGAGACGATAAGCTACCCCATGTGTAGCCAGTCCCAAGCTGTACCCCATATCCACTCTCTACCCACAAGTCCCGTCACTCCATCAATCTGCTCTTTTTTCTCATTTTGTTCTATTCTATTCATTCCAGTCTTCCTTCTCATTCTTCTGCTTCTGTGCGTTTTTCTCGCTAATTCGGGGCCCGCTAATTCGGGACTCGCTATTTCTAATCTTTCTCGCAAGACTATTGTGAGAGGACTGACACTATTGCACCATGTCTCGAGACTACTCCGGCTCACTATCAATACTCAAGACACCTGGCCCATTTAATGAGGTCCCGGATGAGTATTCGCCCCTGGAAGCCATCAAAAACCTCACCACGGCAAAGATTCTAGTCATAGGTGCTGGCGGATTGGGTTGCGAGATCTTAAAGAACTTGGCCCTAGTGGGGTTCAAGAATATCGACATTATTGATATGGACACCATTGACGTATCCAATCTCAACCGTCAGTTCTTGTTCAGACCTCAAGATGTTGGCCAACCAAAAGCGACGGTGGCGGCCAGATTTGTGCTGGAACGTATGGAAGACGAATCGCTCAATATCCAGCCATTTTTTTGCAAGATCCAGGATAAACCAATTGAGTATTATAAGCAGTTCAATGCTGTGGTGTGTGGTCTAGATAGTGTAGAAGCCCGTCGCTGGATCAATGCTACGTTGGTGGCGATGGTAGATAACGAATTCAACAATATTATACCGCTTATAGACGGTGGAACCGAAGGATTCAGAGGGCAGTCTCGGGTCATATTGCCAAGAATAACTTCTTGTTATGAGTGTACCTTGGACATGGTGACGCCCAAAACCACCTATCCCGTTTGTACCATAGCAAATACCCCCAGATTACCAGAGCATTGCATCGAATGGGCTTCGGTAATGGCATGGCCAGAAACGTACCCCACCACAAAGTTCGATGCTGACAACCCAGAACATGTCGACTGGATGTACCAGACCTCATTGAGCCGAGCCCGTCAATTCAGTATCGACGGGGTCACCAGACTGCTTACCTTGGGAGTGGTCAAAAATATCATTCCTGCCATTGCATCCACAAATGCCATCATAGCAGCTTCATGCTGCAACGAGGTATTCAAGCTTATCACCAATAGCAACCCAATACTCAATAACTACATGATGTACTCGGGGGACGACTCGATCTTTACCTACACATATTCCCATTCCAGCAAGACCAACTGCCCTGTATGTGGAAATTTGGCAAAAACTATCGCGGTTGAGGACTCTTGGACATTACAAGACTTTATTGACGAGCTCAGCAACCAGCTGGAAATCCAGATGAAAAACCCGTCCTTGACTACTTCCAGTACATACTTATACTTAAGAAACCCACCCAGTTTGGAGGAAGTTACCAGGCCCAATTTGGTGAAACTATTGACCGAATTAGTGAATCATGGTGACGAGGTGGTGGTAACCGACCCCAACCTACCAATATCATTAAAACTTCAAGTCTCATTTAAAAGTAGTTAACAAAACAAGACTATTTACAGACTAGTCAAAAAACTAGTAACTACTTTAGTCAAGGGCAATAGTCGCTATTGGTATGGACTTCCCCCTAAGTCACTAAGGTTACTATCCCAACACAGAAAATTACATCTCGTACACAATTGCATTATTGGTTTATTCAGAATGACGTTGAAGATCGTTTATTGGATATTATTGCATTATTCGTTTATTCAGATTACATTATTAGTTTATTATGAGCTATATAGCTTGTTGGAGTTTTTGGTGCTCTCTTGGGCTTTTGGGGTTTTGGTGCTTTACTAGGCCGGGACTGGACTGTTGCTTAACGTTTCCATCTCCTTTACCAACATTTCATTAAACGTGTCGATATTATCAAGATAGATATGATGGCCACTATCCTCAATCAACTTCACGTCACTCTGCTTCTTGCCATGGTAATTATTGATTATATTGGAGCAAAGAAACCCTCCCTGTTTGTCCATCCAATCTTCTTTGCCGTACCACCACGACATCTTCATGTCTAATTTGTGAATACCACGTTCTATCAACGGAAACCGGGCATCTGCTCCTGGAGCAAGCAAATAATTGAGCATATACTCACCCAGGCCAGGACTTTGGAAGATCCCATACGCATACTTATGGAGAAGTACTGCTTCGGTCTTGGAGAGCTTGGCAAAACGACGTGATGACCAGCCACTGACCACTTTTGAGCCCAACGGACCGGCTTTTCTAACTAGTGTGAAAGGGGAAATGTTTTGTTCCCAAAGTTTGGTGAAATATTGGGGCACTTTTACGGGTTTGCGGTGCTTGATTATGGCTCCTGGCGAAACCATAAGTAACTTGTCGCAAAATTTGGGGTCTTTTTTGATTCCATACGATCCCATAAGGTATGCTCCCATCGAATGGGCCATTACAAGAAGTTTATTGGAGTTTTGCAAGCTGGTCAAATTACGTTTGTGCATCCAAGTCTCAAAGGTATCATGAAACCACTTTTCTACATGGTCCAAATCCTCCTTTTCCAAGTTGAAGGGAGGCCTAGAGCTGCAACCGTACCCAAATAAATCGATCGAGTGAATACACCAGTCTTTAAGTTGGGATATACGGTCGAAGTTCTTTAGGAAAAAACCCAAACCTCCTCCATATCCATGGACCATAACCAAATGGTTGAGCTTCGATGCATCTTTTTCACTTTTCCCACTGGGATATATCACAAATTCATTAATGTAGTTGCCCTTTTCGTCTACCGGAGTTTGTATAATCTGGCTGGATCTTCCTAAAGCATCTGCTTCGGGATAAAAGGGTAACGTACACAACAAATCATGCTGGAATTTAAGTGGGTTGCTTCTATAAGCGTAGTCTTCTATGGACTCTTTGATCGAAAGCGGAAAGTTATTGGAGAAGAGTTTGTTTAAGGGAACAGACGTGGGATGTGTCGATCTTTTGTACCCAGAAACAACAGCCTCGGGGGTAGTGGTTTTTTTGCGAAGTCCAAACTTGACCTGGTTGATCTGGCTCAAAAGCTGGTTGAAATTAAAGTTGAAGCTGGGGCTTATATTTAGACTATTAGATGAACATGAAAAGAACCGAACTTGATTCATACTGAGAAAAACAGGTATTAAAGTGTTTCTAAAGTGATATTAAAGTCGTTCTTAACTGCTGCCGTATGTAGATATGTAACTTCCAACTGTCGAAACAGCTAGTAACGTATCATCTAATGTGTTGGGCTGTAGTATATGAATGACGTTTGATCTGTTGGCCCAAAATAGGTCTGGTCATATGATTGCGGCATGTGAGAACCACGTGAGGGATGAGGTGGACTGAGAGGTGGGAAAAGTGCTTACACGTGCTCCTTAACACGTGTATGATTTTATTCAGACCCCGGCCGAGATGCTCACAGTGAGCTGGCAAGGGTAATAGTTTTATTGAGTTATTCGTTATGGGCACGGCTTCTTGACACAATAATGAACGGCACCAAGGGTCAAGAATTCCTTGGCTCCGACATTTTCGTTGCCAATAGCGATATTTTTTGTCTGATGCCAATATTTTTATCAGATAATTAATTATCAGATTGAATGGGAATTGTTTAGCGCAGAGGCGGAAAAACGGGACCGGTGCGTGATTGGTCCCACGAAAAATTTCATGTCCACAGAAACAGCTGAATGCAGAACACCGCTTGTTAAGGTTAGCCGACGCAAACGTACAGAGATGTATTCAGTATAATGTAGTTTATATAGTGCTTCGCATTATGTTGAGTATATAGTCCCATCAATAGAGATCAGTGGGCGAGGCGTCGAGAAATACTCTAATACTGTGGTAAGTCTACAGAGGTTGACACATGTATTGCGAGCGAGTACATCTGCCCAATTTTCTTGGTGGTGCCATTTTGCGAGTCGGTACATTATCTGATCAATCTCCTGTGACATTTTTTCGTCCCCATCAATTTTTCTCTCACTTCCAGCCAATCCCGATCCTCAAACTAAAACCGCTCCGGCCCTACATTCAGACAAAAGTTAAATCAGATTAACAGCCGTGAGACAAAAAAAAATCGTAAATTCCATTTGACTTTATTTGAATATAAATTTACTCGTATCCGCCAAGTTGAGCACTTTTTTAAGCCTTCTTTAGAATAGTAAGTGGCGAAGGAAAACCAAGATGCGGTTATTGTCTTTAGTGTTCTTTACGTACCTACTTGGGCTTATCAGTGCTGAAACCCACACCTGGTATTTTGAAACAGGATGGGTCGAGGCAAACCCTGATGGTGTCAAGCCCAAGCAAGTGATTGGGTTCAATGGTACTTGGCCATTGCCTATTTTGAGGGTCAAGAAAAATGACCGCGTCCAGTTGTATTTGAAAAATGGTTTCGATGACAGAAACACCTCGTTGCACTTCCACGGTATGTTCCAGAAGGGTTCTTCCCAGATGGACGGGCCTGAAATGGTTACTCAATGTCCTATTCCTCCTGGGGAGACTTTCTTGTACAACTTCACTGTGGGTGACCAAGTTGGTTCTTACTGGTACCACTCGCATACTTCTGGTCAATATGGTGACGGTATGAGAGCTGCTTTTATTATTGAAGACGACGACTTTCCTTATGAATATGACGAAGAGGTTGTTCTTACATTAGGTGAAAACTACCACGACACTTCTGATGTTTTGTTGCCTAAATTCTTGGACAGATACAACCCCACTGGTGCCGAGCCTATTCCGCAAAACACCTTGTTCAACGAGTCTAGAAACGTCACTTGGAATGTCAAGCCAAACACCACCTACTTGCTTCGTGTGATCAATACTGGTAGATTTGTTTCGCAGTACCTCTTCATGGAAGACCATGAGTTCACTGTGGTGGAAGTTGACGGTATTTACGTCGAAAAGAACACCACTGACATGTTGTATGTGACTGTTGCACAGCGTTATACATGTTTGGTCACCACCAAGGCCGATACTTCCAGAAACTACGCCTTTATGAACCTTATCGATCAAGATATGTTGGATGTGATTCCTAAGGATTTGCAGGTCAATTCCACCAATTGGATCGTCTATGATGAATCCAAAGACTTGCCCAAAGAGCATTATGTGGATAGTCTCGATGACTTCTTGGACGACTTCTACTTGAAGCCACTCACCAATGAAACCATTCTTGAAGACGCTGACTTAACTGTTACGATCGATGTAGTTATGGACAACCTTGGCAACGGTGTCAACTACGCTTTCTTCAACAACATCACCTACACCAAACCTAAGGTGCCTACCTTGATGACCGCTCTTTCTGCTGGAGAATACGCCACCAACGAGTTGGTTTACGGTACAAACACCCACTCTGTTGTTTTACAAGGCGGTGACGTTATCGATATTGTCCTTAACAACAAGGATAGTGGTAAGCATCCTTTCCACTTGCACGGCCATGTTTTCCAGCTTATCGAAAGATCCGAAGAGCACGATGATCCTGTTGCCTACGACGCTTCAAAGCACGCAGAATGGCCTGAGCACCCCATGGTTAGAGATACCGTCTTCGTCAGAGGCGGTGGGTACATGATTATGAGATTCAAGGCCGATAACCCCGGTGTGTGGTTCTTCCACTGTCACATTGAATGGCACTTGGACCAAGGTTTGGCTCTTACATTTATTGAAGATCCTATTGGAATTCAGAACGACAAGGAACAGCAATTGACCGAGTCGTCCATCAACGCTTGTAAGAAAAACTCTGCTCCTTACGAAGGTAACGCTGCTGCCAACACCAAGAACTACCTTGATCTCACTTCTCAAAACGTCCAGCACAAGCCTTTGCCTACGGGATTCACCGCCAAGGGTATTGTGGCCTTGGTCTTTTCGTGTATCGCTGCTTTCTTGGGTCTTGCTGCCATTGCCTACTACGGTTTGGCCGACATTCCTGATGTCGAGGCTAGAGTCACCAGAGACTTGAACGTCGACTTGTTGGAAGACGAACAAATCGAAAGCTCGTCCTCGGAAATCGTGGAAAACACTCCTTTGAGAAGCTCCCACGATCACGACCTGGACGTTAAGCACAATTAATCCCATAACTTACCCCAAAAATTGATTCACTTCCATCCACAAACCCTTGATGTTCATAGAACTCTTGTATGAGTCAGGTCATGAAAAATAGTGTGTGTGAGAGTAGAATATACTGAGATTATTCTGCTCTTTTGAAATTAACCTGTCCATTACATGAGTTGAACATTCAACGTTTGTGTGCTTTAAAACTGCATTCATTGTACCAGCAGTAACCATTCACTCATCTCCAACCCAAAGGCTCTTGAGCTGTAATCAATGATTTGATTTTGATGAACATAACGACTCGACATATAGAAGCTGCTTGATGACAAAGCCTTATTATATCCAATGGAAGACTCCCTAACTTCCATTTAAGGTCTAGTCATTTCGAAGCTTCTGATCTATAGATACTCCACTTTCCCCCATTTAATATTAAATTTACCCGTTTCAAACTGTAGTATCGAAACCTGAAATAATCGTCCTTCTCTCATTGCACTTTTTAATGTAGACTTGTTGGCACGTAGCCAGATCAAGGAACTCCTTAGCTCCAAATGAGTACCAATCCATCTTATTATGGACTTAATAGTGACGAGGCTATCACTGAGCTACAAAACAAGTGCCTAATGAATAGAGTACAGTCTGAAAGAGCATCACCGGGTAAAGCTAACTTCATATAAATAAAAAAGCTACCTACTAGTTACGGTATAACTGTTAGCACTTCGGTTCAAAGTAATTCGTATGACATTCCAGTGTGTGACTAGCAATTCCTCCTGTTAGTGTTGATCCACCGTCCACCGGAGTATGTCGAATCACGTGATATATTCACCATAAGATACGTTCTTCAATCATACTTCCACTTTGTTGAAGCTGTAACAATGATCCATGCGGTGTACATAGCAGATACAAACAACAACCTCGTGTTCGAGTACCTAACAAACCTAACATCGCCCAACTTCAAATCACTCAGCAATGCCATTGTACAATCCCAACAGACCCAGCTTCCCACCATTGAAATAACCTCCGAGCTCTTTCTAGTGCATGAAAAGACAAAGAACTTGACGATCTATGTATTGTACTCCAACAAGAACCGTCCCAATCCGCTTGTGCCGGCAGTTTTCATACAGAGACTTTTGGAGGTAATGTCGGACTACTTCGGCACACCGCTAGCATTGACCAAAATAGACGCAAACAGCGACACCTTAACGCTTTTGATCAACGAAATGCTTGACGATGGCATTCCCAACACCACAGACTTCAACAAGTTAAGGGACTCCATTCCATTCAAGAGTTTGTTATCGAAACTTCTCAGCACTCCGCAAGAGTTGGCCGCAGCCGGCCAGGCTTCGTTTGGACACGGCTCTGAATTGAGCTCTACCACCTCGGGCTCTGCTCCTGCTCCTAATTCGATACCGTGGCGTCGTTCCAATGTCCGCTACACCAATAATGAGATGTACGTCGATGTAGTGGAGACCTTAAATGTGATTCTCAAGCCGTCCAAAGTCCATAAAAAGACCCAGTTATACTCCAATAATAACCATTTTGACTCTGCATTCTACTCTTCGGTAAAGACATCTCAGCGTATGGTTCCGATCTCTGGAAGTATTCAAGGTCTGGTCAACTTCAGATCACATCTTACGGGGATTCCGCTACTCCAAATGGTGTTATCGATAAACGGACTCAATCTCCAGCTTCCCAGCTTCCACAGGTGTATTGAGCTCGAAAAGTGGCTTGCTAATCCTGGGACTATGTCGTTTATTCCTCCTGATGGAAAGTCAGAGCTTATGAGCTACGAGATCGACTTGGATCTGGTCAATAAACGGGATTTAAATGATATGCTTGGGGTGGTGACTGTGGACTTTCTGACGGGGTTGGGAAACGCACAGAACGAGTTTGAAATCAAGCTTATTATCAACAACATCAAGGCGGTTTCCAAGATCGAAAACGTCAGGGTGGTTGTGCATTGTGACGACGACGAAGACGACGACGAAAAGCCAAATGTCACCAATATCAAGTCCAATAGAATCACTCACGGCGACTTTACGTACCAGGGTAACGGAAAAGGTGAATGGAACTTGAGAAATATCAATACTGGAATCCAGCCGCTTTTCCAAGGCACTATATTCACATCGCACACCGAAGAAACCAGCTCGTTGGAAGACTCTCGCAGCTCTACCCCTAACCTTATAGACGGCATGGAGTCTGTGCTGGCCAAGCCCATCAAGCCGGTCTACTTGGAGCTTTTCTTTTCCTACAAGGGAGCCCTTCCCAGTGGATTAAAGGTGGATAGTCTCAAGGTGATTAGTGCGCAGGGCTTGGGCGAGGCTGTGAAGCCATACAAGGGCGTAAAGTATATCACTAAAAGTGGAGAGTATATAATACGTAGCTAACCAGATAAGTACACAGGCAAACACCAACATTAATACGACACTAACTCTCACTGACATTACACCACACTAACTGTCACTGACATCAATACGCACTAATCGGCCAATTAACCTCACTAATTCTCGGCGACCCACCATCTTTTAATGTTACAATAAATTTAATCATTACTTCATAATATACTTACATATATATATTTACACACACATGCATATATGTTTTGATAGAAATGCTCTATATTTCATGATTAGTTGCTTATTTTGCAACTCAATTTTCTGCGACGCGTAGATTTGTTCGGACCCGCTACATGCTACGTGTTACCAACCACTGGTTGGATACTTCATTAATAGTATGTGTAATTCCATATATACCCGTATATAACGAAGCTGATCGTTGTAAATCAATAGTCCCCAAAATATCGCGTTGGTCCTATGAGGTTATTCAGGTCTTCTACGTTCTTTTGTTAGTGGAATTTTAAATCACTGCTTTTTCTTACTCTTTAATCTCTCCTTTTCGGCATTCTTGAGAAGAACATTTCCAATGAACGATCCAACTCCCAAGCCCGCCACCAACAACAACAAGATAGGCAACTTGATGGCGTAGTCGCGAGGAAGGAAAAACGAGTTGAGGATGTTGGATTCGTCAAGGAATGGCAACAAGAACACCCACGCGGTGTAGTAGGCAAAAACCGCAGAAGCCACAGCAAGCATTGAGACTCCAACTAGCTTATCAAAACTCTGTATGTTAGTACTGTCTTTGGGGAACTCATGTGCCACGTACCATCGTACCAGTGCTGTTTATGTCGACTTTGTTGGAGACCGTCTGAAAAGTAGAGGGCCCGTCACATGACATGCGCGTGGTGCACTTTTCATCACCGCTTAAGACGGTTATTTATAGTCGTAGAGCTAGTGCTAGAGCTAGTTAGATTGTTGCCATGTTCTCCAAATTGAAACTGAGAAAAGCGCCTCTTTCGCTCAGTCTGGTGTCCAATGCCATCAAAACAGCAGGAAACTCCGATCTTTCACCCTCGGACGTGACGTCCAAGCGCCTTGAGTTGGCGTTGATCGCCCAGCTCGGACTTCCCACAAACTCCATTCTTGCTGTGGCCTTTGATCCTGTCCAGTCCTTGTTGGCAGTTTCGACCACCACAAACGAAGTAAGGGTCTATGGCCAGCAGAATGTCGAGGTGGTGTTTGAATTCGACTCGTCGTCGCCCATCTCCCATCTTGCCTTTGTCAAGGGTGTGTACTTGGCATGCATTTCAGCCACTGCCGGCAGCGTCACCATTTTGTCCATGCATCTGAAACAGATCCTCAAGACGTACCTGACACTGGCATCTATATCCTCAGTGTGTGCCGATCCAGCTATGGACTGGTTGGTGCTTGGATTGCACAATGGCTCTATATTGTTTTATGACGCCGACAGACTCAACTTGACGCCTTTCAGAATTGACAACTTGCAAAAGAAGGTGTTGCCTAAGGAAAGAATGTCGCCAGCATTGCAGATAGAGTGGCATCCGCGTGACATCGGCACTATATTGGTCACGTACTCGCACAGTGCCATGATCTATTCGTTGGCAGCAGGCGAAATATCACAGGCTTTTGTGTACCAGGTGCCCAAGGGTGCCAAGGGGTTTGAAATGGCCCAGTTTGTAGATAATGGAGGCAAAAATAAGTTGTTCGGCAGCTCCAAAGCGGTCACATGTCAGGTTAAGGAGGCCCATTTCCATCCAAACGGACTCCATGTTGTCACAGTACATGCCGATTCGACATTGGTATTCTGGGATGCAGCTGATGGAACCTTGCTTGAGGCCAGAAACACTTTAGCTACCAACCTCCACTTACCAGGGCCTTCCACTGGAATCGATAGCACTTTCCAGATTCTGACAGTAAGATGGGTTTGCGGAAAAGACCCTGAAGAAACTCAGCTTGTCATTGCAGGCGGAGATACTTACAGGAGCAAAAAAGACGCCAAAGAACCTTTGCCTGAGCCAACTACCAACGGTGTCCTTCACGTTCTAGACTTTGGGTATACCCTCAAATACTCCATGACTTCTCATGCCAAACAGGGTGAATTCTATTCTCTGCCGCAAAATGGCCAGAAGATTATTCCAATAACCTTCAACGAAACATCCGTAGGTTCTCAACAAGAGTTTATCGAGCAGATCTTGCCTTTGCCCACCGACGGCACGCCGTATTTCGGTGGAAACCACAATCCCCACTACCTTTTGTTGGTCAGCAACTTCGGCTCGGTTTACTTTATCAGGTTCAGTGTAGGAGTAGTGACTAACAACAGCAATAGTTCCATGCCTAGTGTCCAGGCTGCAAATGATCTGGGCAGCACCGATTTGGGTGATGTTCTACTTCCCACGTCCATTGGAAATATCTTTCCGCCTATTCTGTGCTCCGATTTGTACAGCATAAAGCGTATTGACTGGTACAGCATTCTCTCGTCCAGAGCAGCCACTGGCTCGTCTTCTATCAACAAGAACATATTCAGAGGAGGGTCGCCGGTGGGCCATATTGGTGACCCCAAGCCTATCGGAAATAATGATGGATCTAGAGATATCTTAATTACAGGTCACCAAAACGGACTTGTGCGGTTATTGGACGTATCGAGAGGTGAGATAAACGACCAGGAATCGGTGGTGCAGATCTCATTGAAAGAGACATTGTACGATAACGGCGATCCTGCTCTGATTAAGATTGTATTTGTATCGTGTTCGTTTGAAAGCAGAGAAATGATGGTTGGTTTGGGAAGCGGCGAGGTGGTTATTTGTAAGTTTGGTAAGAAGAAACCATCCAGTCGTTTGCCTGCCAATCCAAACAGTATCGATTACAGAAACTGTCCTGTTCAGCACTTCAACGGAGACGCCAGAATTATTGATATCAGTGATCGTATTCTGGGCACGTTTTCCCAGTCTGTGACATTTATACCTCGTAGTATGCTTCAACTTACAGGAGGCGCACCTGAGGAGATTAGTTGTCTCAAAATGAGTAATATTGGGTTCGGTGCTGTAGCCTATAAATCAGGTAGATTAGTGGTATGTGATATCACCAGAGGACCGGCAATTATCTTCAATTTGGACGCTATATCGCACCACCTAGCATCTGTCACAGGAAACTGTTATATCACCACTATGGAGTTTTCCATCATGGAGTATGGCCAGGAAGGTTTTTCGTCTATCTTGCTTATGGTAGGTACCAACTGCGGCGGAAACTTGGTTTTGTTCAAGATCTTGCCTCAACTGAACGGAGGATTTGAAGTTGTGTTTGCTGACAAGACCCTGGGCTTAAACTACCGGTCTCTTGGCAGTGAAGACCAGACCAATTCTAGACTAGACGACATTATACCTATTAATTCCAAGGATGGAAGATCTACAGTGGCAACTCTCGAAACATTCCGAAAATTGGGCCAGGGAATATTGATTCCAGGGTACATTGTGACCAGTTCACACCGTGATATAAGAGTATTGAAACTCCCCAAAACCAAGTTGTCGCACAAGGTGATAGAGGATACGTGTCTTAGAACCGGAGTCATCGAAATAGGCAACCAGGTATTGCTTGCCTGCGTAGTAAAATCAGGTTTTATCCAGCTCTTTTCATTGCCAGCATTGAATGATGTTGCCGATATCAAGTTTTCCAAAGATCTTATGGCCAAATTCAAAAGCTCGCTCGGCTCAGAAAGCGCTAGAAAATCGACGGTTTTGCCCAACGGTGACTTCTACGTCAAAACCAGTCCTACGGAAGGAGTACATCTTAGAGCATACTTCAAGGATGCCCAGCCTAAAAACTCGTCCAAGGGCAAAACCACCGATCTCTTGTTCAACCCCAATGCCATTATACCCCCAAGACCAAGTGCCGGTGCTTTGCTGTGGGTGACTGGCCAGACCAAGTATATTGGGCTTGAAGATTTGACCCATCTTATAGCTGGGCCCAATAGAAAACCCGCAAAGCACGAAGAGAGTGTATTGGCCCACAACATCAGTCCTGAAGCCAATTTGCAACAGAACTATGGCGGATATGATGATGGGTTAAATGAAAGAGGGTACAAAGACCCCAAGAGAAAAGGTGCCCAAGCAGGATACGGCGCAGGTTTCGGGGCGCAGGGATTCATGAGGTCGCTTCAAGGAGGTCTTGATGCGGCGGAGGAAACGTTCCATGGCTATGCCAACACTCTTAGTGAAACCGTCACTGAAAGCATTGATGACCAAAAGAAAAGTTTCTACTCGTCAGCCATCAAAAGTAAATTGGGGTTTTAATAATGAGCGTCAGTTGCTAAATATGAAATACGTGTAAAAAGGTTATATAAATTATAAAGCGTGAATGGAAGTATATGAGATTCAAAGAGTGTACCAATATTAAAATATGTCATATCTAGATTCAATGGTACTGAGTCTTTAACGTTTTTAATGGTATAAGTTCGCGCATCAAATTGGCTATCATTGCAGGGAAATAATGCAATTTTAATGCTCTTAGTCATGGCACTACAATTATGAAGTATATTCTCGCTTCGGTACGACTACATCACTAATATGCCCTAACACCATTTTTGCTGCCTCTCCTTATACCTTCTTTTAATGTAGATTGGTGTGTAGCGATCATTGTTTCGCTAGCGGGTTTTGCGAGAAATTTAGCGAGAGCTGGTGCGAACGCGCTAGAGATAGTGAGAGATAGTGGGATATCTCTGTATTTGTCCTGCATCTTAAAACAATTTATATTTTTGTTTACAATTATATTGATCTGAGAGCCAGAGATGAACAAGGAGAATATACCCAGTGCACCTAGCACGCCCAAAACTTCCAAGCAAGTGGCAGATCCGTCTCCCGAAACTCGAGACATACTCAAACTAGTTAATTCCAACAAATCCAACCATGTAGGCAAGCTTAGTTTTCTTCAAAATGACAATATTGACGAACATTTTCACCAGATCCACCAGATCCAAAACATGCTCCAGCAGCAGCTCTATGGCATTGAAGTACAGACTAAACAAATAGGCGTTGATATCGGTCAAATCAGTGATCGTCTGAAGAATAACAACCAGCACTTGAACAAGTTACTTACCAACATCACCAACTACTCACAGGAAGTAATAACCGAAGGAAACGCCACCAAAAAAGACATCAGCAACATCATTGAACGCTTAGATTCTTATAATCAACAATTGAGTGATGCCAAGTCATCGGACAACCAAAAAGAGATCACTGAAATCAAAGAAAAACTCGAGAAAATCAGCCAAACATTGGCTGAAACGTCATCCAAGATTTCTCAGCAGGCCAATTCTGATATCATTGTAGAACGGCTAGATCTTATTCAGCAGGGTTTGCCTAAAAGAGACATAGTTCGGCAGATAATTGACCCTGTAATAGCCGAGCTTAAGTCTGTAGAGCTTGATGCCCGGTCTCAGGGCTTACTTCAGGACATTCTTGGCATACTCAATAAGACCAAGGATGACGATTTCAGTACCCAGAAGTTTGAGTATGAAACTGAGCAGCTGCTTGGGCAGATGAAAGAAAAGGCTGAGCAGTTTGAGAAGAAGGTAGAGGAGCAATTGGAGGAAAATAACAAGCTATTGGCGAAACAAAATGCTCAATTGGAAGAACAAAAATCACAATTGGAAAAGCAGAACACTCAGTTGAAAGAGCAGACGGCTCAAATTAGTGAGTTGCTAGAAAAACTCGGCCTCAATGTGTCTGTTGAAGAACTTGAACGTAAGCATTCTGATCTTGAGAAAAAGTACGAGAGAATGACCGTGGCCTACGAGACCAAGTATAATGAATTCAAGACTCTTCAGGAGCATTTCAAGGAGCTTGCGCAAAGCACCAACAGGCTTAGTGTTGTGCCTGAAAATTCGAAGCCAGCCCGTTTGAACAAAGTTCGCCAGCTTCACTCGTCCAAGATGAACCAAATCGCCAGTGAATTTGATACCAGCATGTCCAAGAGGGTGGTCAGCACTCCGTTAATTCGTCCAGATAATAACTCCGATGAGGAATAAGAAGCATGGTATCTTCAGTGACACCAACCCTTTCACTCAATTAGGTTTGTATTTAGTAAAATTGAGATACTTAAATCTGCAGTACAAGAAACTAATTGCTCAATAACATAATAGTACTACAAACAAATTGGTCAATGAGTATAGGTCTCTTCTATTCGTGATTTATACCATTACACTTTTGTATGCCATCAACGGATACTACCACTGTATTTTAAGTACTTCATTCAATAAGGCTTTCTATTTATAATGCGAATGAACTATTTTCTATTTACATAATTTACATTAATAGGATCGGATATATTTAATTTCCTCTTGCGAATCAGTTTTTTTTATTTGGAACTATCCGATCCTTATTATCCATAAATGGTCTCAAAACTGGAGGAATCCAAATACAGTCGTTTTCAGCATCGTAGTTCTGTTCCACCAATGCCACTATCACTCTTGGTACTGCCATACATGTACCATTGAGCGTTTGCGCATGTTTCAACTTGTCGCTTCCATCATCAAATCTGATTCCAAGACGTCTCAGCTGGTAGTCACCGCAGTTGGAGCACGAAGTAAGCTCGCCCCAGTTACCTCTGCCCGGCATCCACGCCTCGGTGTCGTACTTCTTCATGGCAGGAGCACCCAAATCGGTCGTGGGCATATTGATAACTTTAGCCTTTAATCCAAGTTCGCCAATTATATCTGCTTGAAACTTCCTGATTTCCTCCAACTCATGCCTGGCTCTTTTTGGGGTGGAAGTGAAGTGAAAAAGCTCAACTTTAGTGAATTCATGCACACGATAAAGACCTTTCGTGTCTTTTCCTCCGGCACCTGCCTCGGCTCTGTAAGATCTCGATACTCCTACGTATTTAATGGGCATGTCGCCAAGTTTCACCATACTAGACGAATGCAATGCTCCAAGAGGAATTTCGGCCGTACCAGTCAAGGCAGTGTCTTCATCTTCAAGAGTATAGATTTGTTTTTCACCGTTTTGGTCGTTGGGTTGGAATCCACATGCATCGATGATATCGTTTCTGACTATAGATGGAGGAATCACCATAGTATAGCCTGCTTTACGGGCCTTGCGAAGCGAATATTGGACCAATGCTTGTTCCAATAATGCACCGTCTCCAATCAAATAGTACCACGAGGACCCTGAAACTCGTGAAGCTTGGGCAAAGTCCATTATTCCGAACCTTTCTCCTATTTCCTTATGGTCTTGCTCAATCTGGACCGCCTCAGCTTCCTGCTCGCTACCACAGTTTATATACTGCACAATCTCGCCGTTTTCGGGGTCCTTTGGCACTCCAGGGTCGAGGATGTTGGGCAAGGTTCCGGCACACCCAAATATATTTTCGGTAAGCTCTTTATGCATCGATTCTAAGGGCTTGAGTTCTGTTTTAATCTCTTTAAGCCTGGCTATGACTTCCCCTTTCTTCTCTGGTTTGAGCCACATTTTCATTCTTATGCCTAGCTTACTACGCTCGTGCCTAAGTTCATTAACCTGACCCTCGAGCTCAAGTTGCCGGGCCCGTTGCTCGATAATATACGCCAAGTTGTCTTTTATCTTCTGTGACGAGCCTCTTCTGGCTAGCGAGTCATCGTAAAATGCTTTCTGCGAAACAATTTTGGCTATATCAAACTGGGCACGCATAAGCACCGCCGTGTTCTTAGAAGTACTTGCATACCGACACCATACCCGCTGCATCCCGCATACTCTGTGCATTTCCAAGGTTTGTTAGTTGGAGTAGCGTGAAAAATTTACTTGTGGGGTGAAAAGTTCGCACGTGATCTATGTACATTGACGCATATTTATTTGTTAACTAAAGGAACATAAACTTCAAGACCTTCTTGAACCACGACGAGTTCTTGTAGCGCTCGGCCTCTTCTTGTTTTTCCAAGTTCAACACCTCTTGGTCGAAGATGGTTCTATCGGTATGGATATCCATGTCCTGGACCCTGATAAACAAGGTCCAGTTTCTGGTCCAGAGCTTGTGGCATCCGTAGAACAAAATTAGCACAATGGCACCCAAGTAGTTTTGGAAAAAGTTCTGCACGTCAGGTTTTTTAGCTCCGACTGGGTACAATGCGATCCAGAATTGTGCGATCAAGATCAACATGTGCCATGTCATGGCATATAAGGAGCCCCAGACTCCGGTGGAAGCGACGTAACCCAAGGAGTCGGTGGAGATGTTGTTGTATCTCAATGCCTGTCTGAATCTGACGTGACTCAAGCAAATACCGAACCAGGTGAAGATCTGCGATAAACCGGAAATGGCCAACAACCAGCTGAAGACGGTTTCTTGCTTTTTGTAGGCAGCGATGAAACAGAAGGAACCGATAATGGAACACACAATGAGCGATCTCAATGGTCTACCGGCCTTGTCGACAAAGTCAAACCAGCTTGGTGCGAAACCCTGTTCGGCCAATGACTGCAATGTTCTGGAAGAAGAGTATAATGCGGAAGAAGCCACGGAAGTGACCGACAACAAAATGACGGCATTGATGATGGAAGGCACCACTGGAACTCCGTGCAATTCACCAGCCAACACGAAAGGAGAAGCGTGAGAGCCTCCACCACCAGAAGATCCCATTAATCTGTCAGAAGTGTAAGGAACCAACAAACCCACCATAGTCAAAGAACCCAAGAACAAAATCAAGATTCTCCAGAAGATCAACTTACAGGCGGAAGGAATGGCTCTTCTAGGATTACGTTGTTCGGAAGCAGACAAAGCCACGAACTCAGATTGACCCAACGAGAAGGCACCGGTCACGAAAACTGTACATAAACCCTTGAAGTTTGTGTAGTAACCAGGATTGTGCCAGTATCTTCCACCAATAAACTCGTGGTGTGGACCACCACCGACATTGACCACAATCGCCATGATGATAAAACCAGTAATCATGAGCAATTTACAGGATCCTAGCACGAATTCACCTTCACCGTACCCTTTAGAACCGTTGAAGTTAATAAGTAAGATGACGACGTAGAAAATCAAGACCCAGATATCTGGATTCACACTAGTAGTCCAGTACTGAATAGTGATGGCTGCGGTGACCAACTCGATGGCAATGACAGATAACCACTGGATACAGTAATTCCAGGTGATTGCAAAAGCCAAAGACTCGTCCACAAACTTACGTGGATAGTTATTGTAACCACCAGAAAGCTCACTGTAGTTGACAGCCATTTCTCCGGCTGCCTGTAAGGTTGGGTACAAGAAAGACCCCACGATGGCGTAACCAATTATAAGAAACAAAGGTCCGGCATTATGCAACACTTTACCAGAACCCACCAACAAACCAGTACCGACACCAGTGACCAATGCCATCAAGGTCAAATGACGTCTACTGATACCTTTCTGAAGTTGTTTTCCTGCCGACACCTCGCTGGCCTCTTGTTTTCTAAACGAGTCTTTGAACAGTTCCCATTTGGTGTTTGGAGTTTGGGTAGCGAATGGAGTTTCAGATTCCAAGGAGCCCGAGAAGGCGTCACCGCTCTTCACCTCTGAATTCACGGTTTTAAGCTCTATATCTTTCATCTTGATGTTGAACCAAAAAGAATGGAGCAGTAAGAATTGTTTTCAAAATGGGCTGTTGAGGTTTGAAATACTAAAAGAAAAAAAAAAGTAAATTTTGTTATGCCAACTTGTAGCAAAAAATGCAAAAATGCCTTAAGGTCGCGGAGAAGGGGCAGAGAACGAGCGGAGGGGAGAGAGATGGGGCAATGCCGGGGTGGGGCAAGAGGAGAAGATCAATAGGATGTTACGTTACTCGTATAAATTGCCCGGGCTATTATGTTGGGCACTTGGTGGAAGAGATGAGTATAATGGTTAGCGTAGAAGTAAAATATGTAGAGATGACTCTCACCAGACTTGACGTATCTTACCAATCTTACAGTTTATTCGTAGATAAGAAATGATATGGCCTATAGCAGATAGAAGATTGAGTAGCTCCGAGTCACCCAAGCAACCTGGAATTACCGCACCCACGCTTACCGTCCGATGATCGTGGCCAGAGCTCAACTAGGACATGACCTGGTTAAGCTTTTGGCAATTGTTGCAACTGTGCGGCGGGATGAAAGATTTTTTCGCGTTTCTTTTTGCTGTCTCTTCTTTTTTCTTTTTTCCCCTAAGGGCGAGAGCACGCGGAACCTTGGCAGACAGCTTTGACGGGCTCTGACTCTGGTCCAAGAGTCAACGTGGATCTGACAGATAATGCACAGTTGACGACAATCAAACGTGGGGTATCGATAAGTTCACATGGCACACTCCAGTTCACATATCTGGCAAGCCAAACTCTAAGTGCCTAGTAGCCTAAACTATCTTTGTAACGCCACTCTAAACGCCGGTTCAGGTCTGCTCACCGCAGCGGCGTTCTCGGAAGGCGTTTTTTGGCGGCAGCAGGGTAACTCATCGCGGTGAGATGTAGTTCCACCAATGAGTAATTCGGATTAACTCGCGGACACAAACGCAACGCCGGGCTGCAGGCATATTAGATAATCTATTTATGCGTTTTAGAGGATCTAAAAGAAGTTCTCTAGATTAACATGCCAGATTTATAATACACCGAACGATTACTCACTCTGGATCACCCACTCACAGAGTAGGATTCTATGAATATTTCTTTTTTCTGATAGATAACCCATCCAGTTATATTACGTTAGATAGTTATATGCATTACTGGCTTGCTAAAGCCTTCTAACGTCACTAGTGTCAAATGAGTGCGCATACAATACAATTGATACTATACACTCTCTGCCAATTGTTAATGATACGAGAAAGGGGTTACGTGGTAATCGTACAATAAGTACTATTTCTTTTCGTTACTTCTGGAATCTATATACAGCGTCCGATGATCTCCATCGCCCTCGAGTCCCCCTCACGCAACTCCTCTTCGCCCAACGCGTCCGCTAAGCAGACCCACGGGTCACGTGTGCCGCCCCACCGCAAAATGCTCTGTCTGTATTTGTTGCCTGCTTCGCGACTCCATGGATTGGCTGCAAACAAATCGTCCCACACTCTGGCTGCAATGGCTCGGTCAAGCAAGTACGAGTAGTAGACGGCTCCGTACGAGAACAAGTGCGGGAACTTGCCATGCCACGTAGACCAAAGGTCGGCAAACACCTCGAGCTGCTGCTCCAATGTATGGTACACTTCTGTCGAGCTGTAGTCGCGCATTTTGCCTGTTTCGAGCAACCTGACCAAATCGTGGTTGTGCAACTGCTGGTCGAGCATCGCCATTTTAGACTGCATGTAGGTTTCGCAGTTATCAAGCACCACGCGTTGTTTTTGGTGCAATGCCAATAAGTCGGGGTCTAGCTTGGCTCCGGTTTGATAATGGCGGCCAATTTCACAGATGACCCGCGGATCCTTGCTGAACGACTCCATGAGCACAGATGGTAACTCTACAAAGTCGGTGGCACACCTGGTTCCAGATAAGTTGTGCAACTCTGTTCTGCCGAGCATCGAGTGCATGGCATGGCCCATTTCGTGGAAAATGGTATCGACTTGATCCATAGACAATAACGAGATCTTGTTGTCTTCGATGCCGGCAAACCGCCCGATGGTTTCGCTGTGGGACTTTTGGAAGTTGCACACCAACGATATCACCGGAAGCTGGTAATCCTCGTCTAGCTGGACCACCTTGCCCAAATCGCCACGCTGCTCTGTACCAATGCTTTCGTTGAGTCTTCTCAGACACACTATAGTGAAGTGTGAGGGAAGTACCTTAGCGGACCAGAAATCAAGATACAAGTACCCAAGCTTGGTGTTGGTGCCAATATCAAACACATTGAGCTTACGGACCTGGTTGGCTTCCCAGGTTTCGCCCTTCATTGTGGGCTCAGGCACAAACTTGACGTTGTAGAGCGATGTAAAGAGCCGGCTGAGACCTGCCACCACGGTTCCTATCGAAAAGTACTCGTTTATAGGCTCCAACGGCTTGCTTTCCTTGTTGGCGTTCTGTAATTTGCCAAGCAAATAGTCTCTATCCCAAGGCTTAATCTCTGCCAATACATTACGAGTACTTGAAGAGCCTTCTTTAAACCTGTAGATATTCTCTAGCTCCTTTAAAACACCCTTTTCCTTGAGTGAGTCTTGAAGTTTGGTTAAAAAGGCTACCACATTTTCAGGGTTCTTGGCCATTTTGTGTTCCAACTGGTAGTGGGCATACGACTTGAAGCCCAACATCCGCGACAAAACCGCTCTGTACTTAAGAAACGAGTTAAGGGTTTCTATCTGTTCGTCGCTCGAGTTGTGAAGTGCAATCCACACCTTTTTCCTTACCACCTCCGACCTGCAATTGGTCAAAATCGAGTATGGAATGTGTCCTGCCAATGGCACCTGTACCATATTCTTGTTTACTTTGTTCAGAAACTTGGTTTGGAACGACTGAATCTCCTTTTTGAGCTCTACGTCATCGATAGATTCGAACTCGGGATAGCTCAACTCACACCAATACGACTGTAAATTGTGAAGTTCGTTATTGAACTGAGATCCTAAGATAGAAATCTCTTGAGTGATTGAAACAAAGTTGTCTCTAGCATGAGGATCCATGTGAATACCCGATCTCTCAAAGTCTTGCTTCAAGTACTCTCCCACCTGGATCTCTTCACTGGACAATTGAGATGTGATCCCCTCATCATTCAAGATATTCCGAAGGTGTTGGTATAGTTCTACATTGGTATTGAGTTGGTTCATGTACTCAAACATGATTTCGTGGGTCTGTTGTGCTGCATTTACCCACTTTGAGCTGGGATGAGCCACCCTTATAAACTCTGCCACATCAATAACTCGACACAAAATGTCACTAAGTTGATCTAGCTTTCGAATATAGGTGATTCTACCATCCGCCGACTTGCTGGCGTCCTTTACCATGTTGGCCACCAAGGTCTTTGCCTCCTTAAGTGACTTATTGGAGAACTCCACAAGCCCATTTGGAGTGCAAAGAGCTTCGTTTTTAAAGAGTCCAGTTCTGGTGGGGAATATCAGGGAGTTGTTGGCTTTTTTGTTGAATGCTTGGAAGTATTTCTGGTCGTCAAACACCTTCCTTAAATGCACCGAATCATTGTCTTCGGCCAAGTAGTTGTGCGGACGGGATTGTGCTGAGGTTCCACTACTAGCATGGCGTTGTCTGAGGATCGCTGAGTTTGAGCGACATGCAAAGTGGTCGCTCCGCAATAGCCTGAGCAGTATCCTCATGGCTGTTGTGGAGTAGAAGTTGTCTTGATACTATCATTTCATAAGAGTTTTCGACCTGCAGGTAAGCCTGCTGCAAAACAGCACTGAACAACGAGAGCAGAGGCAACAAAAGAGAACAGATGTACAAAACAACAAGCAGAATAAAGTAGATAGTAGAAATAGTAAGAAATAGTAGAGTGTTAGTGATGATAATGTTAAATCACTACTAGTAGTCTACTGCATTTAGACAAGAGCTTTAAATAGAGCAACAGGTAAAGAGTAGGCACAATTACATTTTTGAAACATTTTGTCACTTTTTGGTAAAAGTGCGATTAGAAAGAAGCCAAGACTGAGGAGGTTCCCTAGTGATACATAGCGATACATAGTGATAGAGTAGAGCTGTAGACTACTTAGTAGTTACAAGAGAACCACGATTGCGTTTAAAACAACATGTGAATTTGCTTAATCCCATATGGAACCAGATGGATTTGGATTTGCAAACATCTGATTACACCCCTTTCGTACATTCGCAGCAGAAAGTAAATACTGGCGGGGCTTAACGAGGCTTTCGGCGACCGCGACTGTTTGCGGGACAAAAAAGGTTTTTGGGACAGCGGGACTTCTGCAGGCCACGAGAATCAGGGTGCGGGAATGTCAGGGCCCGCATTAATATATCATTACATCACAGGCAGTACTACCTACCCCTATGACCTAACTATCCTCTACACATTTCATCCCATCCTTCTCTGTGTCTAGCCTACTTCCTCTCTGTCTCTATCGTACTTTCTCTCTGTGCCCAGCCTACTCCTATTCTGTTAGCCTCCTTAAGCCCCAGTCTGGCTGCCTAATTTTCCAGCCCTGCTAGTGCGATCGTGTAGGGAAAAAAACAGCTCCAACTCTCAAACTATTCTCAACACTGTTTTTAACTGTCTTTACTGTTTTCACTGTTTTTATTGACTCTAGTTGGACTACGGACAGGTGGATACATTGTGGATCTGATAGATATACCCTTGGACTACCATGCATAGAAAACAGGGAGACAATTCTCCCACATCGTCCACCACAAGCACGTCCCAGCCTCGCAAAAGATCGGCCAAGGACTATCAATTCGGGACCCGGATTGGCGAAGGGTCGTACTCGACTGTGTTTTCGGCCCTTGACAACCACAACAAGCAAACGTATGCCATCAAAGTGCTTTCAAAAAGACACATTGTCAAAGAAGACAAGATCAAGTATGTCAACATCGAAAAGACCACTCTTCATATATTGGGCCAGCAGCACCCAGGTATAGTCCAGCTCTACTACACGTTCCAGGACGAATCCAGCTTGTTTTTCGTGCTTGACTTTGCCGAATACGGCGAGCTTCTCTCGATTATACGCAAGTTTGGGTCTTTGTCCGAACAGGTCAGCAAGTTCTACATGTGCCAAATCGTGGACGCCGTCAAGTTTATTCACTCCAAGGGTGTTATTCATCGTGACTTGAAGCCGGAAAACATCTTGGTTGGTCATGATTTCAATTTGAAGATCACTGATTTCGGAGCTGCCAAGTTGATTGGGCAAAACCACGTTAGTAACGACGAAAAGATCGACTACAAGGGCTTAAATGACGAACAAGTGTCGGAAAAATCAGACAGAAAAGGCTCTTTTGTCGGTACAGCAGAATACGTGTCGCCCGAGCTCCTCAAACACAATATCTGCGGCTTTGAGTCCGATGTATGGGCCTTGGGATGTATATTGTACCAGTTCTTCCACGGCGTGCCGCCTTTCAAAGGGTCTACCGAGTACCAGACGTTTGAAAAGATCATTAACGCCGATTTTTCTTACCGTCAAAAGAACCCTGTACCTGCTGAAGTGGTGGCTATAGTGGATCAGGTATTGATAGCAGAACCGTCCAAGAGAATGACTATTCCACAAATAATGGCTTCGCTGTGGTTCTCCGACGTGGCCTGGGACGATCAGAACTATATTTGGGGCAGAAAGGTGCCCAGATTTGAACCTTATGGAGGTATCACGGCAGGTCCAGGTCCAGGCCCTAATTCAGGTTCAAACGGTATATCATCTCCTTACGTTCCAGCTCTCAAAACTGGCTCAAACAGAGACTTTAAACAGTCCAGCTCGTACCAACAATTGCATTCCCAGATCCAACAATCAGACTATAACTTCATGCCCTCAGTGGGCCCCAAATCTCTGTATGGCTCCAAATTAAAGAAAAATTATAGCCAGCCATTGCCATCACCAGGAGCCCCACCAGTAGCCCAAATGTCGCAGACATCTCCAGCCAAACTAGACCAGGGTTATCCGAGATACCAACAAAATCACCAAAGTCATCAAAACCCCCAAAATCTACACCAATATCCACAGCATTATCCTCAGCAGCAAGTTACTCAACGGGTCGCTTCTTCTCCTATCAGAAACCCCAATAGCCCAGGTTTGATGAGAGGCCCGCAATCGCCAGACTCGCCTGCTAGAGTACCTAAATATAACAACTTAAGAGCAGGCACATCTTTTGGCATGCTAGGAAGTCCTCCTGGTCCGCCTGCTACAGCCATCGATGCTATTGACGCAACTTCAGTCCCAGCTCCCCTCACTTATTCAAATCCACTCTCGAGTGTTCCACCCTCAGGAGTTCCCCCAAATCAGAGAAGACCATCAAGGCCCAACGTAAACCATACTGCATCATATTCTAAGCCAGCTCCGAAGGACCAGTCTGTAAATGGAAACACTGTTAGTGGACATGCAGCTGCTGCAGCTGCTGCAGCCGGTAAAGCTCTGCCACAACTCAAACCATCACCTACTTTTGTACAGCAAAACTTCGCCAGATCGGGTCTGCCTCAGTTGCGATCGTCGCCTTCTTTCAGTCAAATCGACGAAAGGAAAGAAATCCAAAGACAGAAGGAAGAAAAGGAAAGAGAACAGAAAGAAAGAGAGCAAAAAGAAAGAGAGAGACTAGAGAAAGAGCAAAGAGAAAGGGAAAGACAGATTGCGGAGAAAGAGAGAGAAAGACAGGTTTTGGAGCAGAAAGAAAGAGAGAGAATCGAGAAGCAAAGGGCCGCAGAAAAGTCTCATTCTGAGGTGAAGTTTGCAGAAATATCAGATCTTCTTGAAGAAGACGAGAAAATTCTCAAAATGGATATTGTGTTCAAGCTGCATTTAAGCAATAAAATGATCCGGCGTTCGCTTGACGATCCTCTTGACGATGCTGCTATTGATGTGCTTATCTCCAAGTACCAGCATGAATTACAACAGCATACTGTGCCGGTGGTGACAGTCATAAGTAACCAAGCACGGGTCTTTTTCATCGATGGGTCATTGAATGTAACTTTGGTTGATTTAAAGGCTAACCAAGGAAGCGACTACCTGATGTACGACTACGAGTTCGAATCTGTAGCTGAAAGCGACGATGATGATCCTGTTGTTCAAGACGCCTACGGATACCTTATTCTTGAGTTGATCCGTGAAGGAGGAGACTTGATCTTCCTCAAGAGAATCTCGCCCATGGATAAATTGAGTCTTAAGGAACAGGTGGTAGTTACTGATCGCAATGGCACGGAAATCAAGATAGGCGAGAATTACGGATGGATCGAGTGTTTGCTTATGACCAAAGAGTTGATGTCGAAGCCCAAGCCCAAAAAAGTAGAGGAACCGACCACTAGTATAAGTAGCAATGGATCGAAGCAGGCACCTAAGAAAAAGGTCAAGGCGCCTGCTAAGAAGGTCAAGAAAACCCTAGCAAAGCCAGAAACGTTCGCCGAAAAGAGACCCATCAATAACTTTGCCTATGCTGCCGCTGCCGCAGCACACAAATAAAAGTATAAGTAGAATATAAAGGAAGCGAAGAAGTCGTGATATTGCAAGAATTAAACGTTTTTACCTGGAATTTCAAGCTTCTAGATTAGAATTCAATCAAGGTCGCAGATAGATCTGGGAGCTAGCGATTTCGAGGCTTCTGAAGCAAGATAAAAGTCTACATTTATAGACAATATGAATGACTACTCATAGAATGAACATGATAAATTATCAATGTTACGTAGAATGAATGTTTTTGAAAAAATCGACTCAAAGATATTGTAGATTATTCAAAAAATACTTTGTAATCATTAAATGAGAAAAATTCTATATGAGAATCAAGGTAGAGATTGTTCTTGATCTTGCATGAATTAATTATGAACTAATTCTATCTTTATATCTTGATATTCCTATCATTCATGGCAACCAATCGACTAGCTAGTGAGATTCATGGATTCCATATCCTTGTAAATGAGTAGATCATACTCTTATCTTTTCATAACTTACATTCTATTGCTTACTGTTTCGTTCTAGCAGCTTTTAATTCTATATACAAGAAGCTATACTATCAATGCACTTTTATCGATTTCTAGCGTTATTTCTTACTTTTCTCAAACACCAGGAACCAGTCTTTGTAGTATGCCTTGTCGTTCAACACACGAACAGTTTCCTCCCTGACTATTGACTCAACAAAGTTTTCGTTTTTGGTCCAATTTGAAATTGCCTCGCAAGTTTCAAAAGGTCTGTTCAATATATCGGTATGGTTCTTGAGTGCGTATGGATCGGTCCGAAGATTGAACGATTCGGAGAGAGTATTTGGATCAGTGGGTGTTTCGGATGGCAGGGTCACTACTGTGGATTGACGAAGTTGTTCTGCTAGGTCGCTACAGTACTGGATCACTTTGGATCTGGCATTCCATTGTGGAATTATGGTGTTGGCAAAGTACTCGTCGTAGGCTGCGGGGCCCTTTAACTGGTTCAAATGCTCACGGATATTGTCGTCGGTGGCTTCACGAGATAGCCTCAAGAAGGCCCGGAGTCGACTTGGCGACGTACAATTGTCGGGAGTTAGCAATTCGGTGGGCACGCTCATAGTCACTGGTCAATAGTCGTGCTACTAGCAGTGGCTGCTGCGCTGCTTATCACGCCAAGAGGGCAAATCGCATCACGTGCCGATGTCCATTTTCCACCCGTCGGTCTTGAGACAAAGTAGAGTAGTAGTGGAGACGGGAAGTTATATTCTCTTTTACGGCTACGTGGAATGAGTACAGAGTCGTCATACATGCCCGAGTGGTCCACAGTCTATGCCTATGCATTGGGCTTGAAATTTCTTTTGCACAATGTCTCGGAACTGGACCAAATACCTGCGCAGCTTTCTACGGCACTTGACGGATTTATAGAGTCTCGCCGTACATACGAAAGTTTTGCAGAGTGGCACAGCAAACTTGCCAGTGCGTTTCTCGGCCCTGTGAGCTCAATTAGAGCCCAATCGCTTCCCGTTTCAAGAACCACCAAAGAGATCATCGAGCAGATCAATCAGGGTCCAAAGCTGGTGAAACCAGACCGTGAAGAAGAATTATCAGAGAAATTGGGCAAAGCCTTGGACATGTGCATTGAAGATGCTGGAATAAAATCTGGACCAGATCACAATCAGGAATATACCAATTGTATCCTTACTTATGCCACCTTGCTAGTATCCAATGATACTCACGAAGTTGGCCCTGATCAAATAGAATCGGCAAATAAAGTGCACCACCAGTTTCTGAAGCATTTGCAGTTTTTGGTGTATTTCAGATGCGGAACTGTGTCGAATTTATCTGTGGTTTTGCAGCTTAGAGAACAGGGTAACAATCTCATGGCCAACCTGGCACATGCCCAGGCCATCCAGGTATACACCCAAGCATTGGATTTGACCGATTTCTCCACAGAAAACCAGGTCAGCCAGTTGTTGACCAATCGTGCCATAGCATACATTGGACTCAACTGTTTTCCTGAAGCCATAGTAGACTTGAACCAAGCCGTAGAGTTCGAACCCAGCTTTACCCCGGCATGGACCCAGATGGGGTACTGTCATCTATACATGGGCAATTCTCTCGTGGCATTAAAGTCGTATTTGTTGGCATTAAGAGCCAGTGTAGGAGAAATCTTGCCCCATGGTTTTCCAGCAGACAACGCAGATTTGGTCAAAAAGTACAGAGAAGACAGATTCAAAAACGTGTTGCCGCAGTTTATCAAACGGTTGTGCCAATCTATCAGTCTTACCGAGAAAAGAGCGTTCCAACAAGCAGAAAGCTCGGCGGAAATTCGCAGCACAGTCAGTGAAGTACGAAGGATATTAGCAGTATTAAGATCTCAAGCTCACGAATCGGATATGGAGTACTACACCTACCATCCATATTTGAGGGATAACTTGTTGAGATCCATGTCTGAAAGAGCAAACAGAAGCCATCCCAACATTTTGCTCCCAGAAGTAGCGCAAAATATTCTTGCCAATGGAGGCACCGAAGCCATTGTAGCGACTCCTGTAGACTTGCCTGGCATATTTGGAGGAAGGAATAGAAACGATAGAAACGAAACGACCGACGAAAGAAGTGAAACCAACGAAGAACCAGCTGAAAGAGAGGCGCCTTCTACGGCAGCTCCAACAGCAGCAGCGCCCGCAAGAACCTCTGGCGGCATTCAAGATATATTGAACGAGTTTGGTGATCTTATGGAACGTAGATTGGGCGGCCCGGCTCCTAACACAAACCTCTCAACAAACACCCAGAGCACTGCAGGTGCTACTGGCTCTACAGGTGCTACTGGCTCTTCAGGCGCCTCGTCTCAGGCACAACCTGGCGAGAGCGTGTTGCGAGATGTTCTTCGTGGAGTTTTACCTGATGGGGTTGCGAATATCATATCTCAATTCACCACCAGTCATGAAGGAACTCCGGTCTATGTAGACTACAGACACATTGGCGGAACAAATCGTGATGCGAATACCAATACCAATACCAATACCAATGAATCAAATGGTTCTACCAATGATAACGAGGAAGACGAAAATATGGATGTGGCCAACGACCTCGATTAGTGAATTGCGCGATTCAATGCTAATTCACTGCTAATTCAGCTATTGAGTAAATTGACTAAATGGGAAGTTTTGCTGCTTCAAATTAAGGTTCATGCAGGACTGATGTGCCATTGGTGCGTATGACACAAAGGTGCGTCAAAAAAAACACGTCTATCCTGTATCCTCGTACGTTAATTTTGCAATCAATCTCTAAGTAAACTATCGCATACTCTTCGAAATGTATATAGTGAAATCATACTAAACCTTCCTGTTGTGGCGGTATATACCACAGAGGCATACTGAGACGCGCATATTAACTTGAAACGGGGAATCAATTTGGCGTGTGGTGAAAATTTCAAGCCTAATTGTTACAATGAGCCTCGCTCTTTAATTATCTTGTAATTGTAGTTAATTGTCCCACAATTTCGTGAGGTACTATATATGTAGCCGAGTCTGCCAATGCAGTGAACAAGCTATCCACGTCACAGTCGTTTTTGGCTAAGGATGGTGTCGATCTTAAGCTGCCAGGCGTCCATTGGCTTGGTGCTTTGCGCGCTAGTTGCTGCAATTCCTGTCGACAAACCTGGGTTCTTTAAGATGGACTTCAACGTGAACAAGAGGTACGTTTCGAAGCATTCCAAAAGACTGGTCTCGGCCCCATTGGAAAACTACAAGTACTACTATACTATACCACTACAGTTTGGCTCTCAGCAGCAGACCGTGGGTGTGGATGTAGATACTGGAAGCTCCGACTTATGGGTTGGACCAGGCACTTACGATGCAAGCAAATCCACATCATTTGTAGATTCAAACATACCCTTTTCTATTCGATACGTTAGTGCTTATTCCCGCGGCACTTGGGTTAGAGATACCGTACTGGTTCAGGGTGGACCGGCGCTCCCGGGGTTTCAGTTTGCACGAGTGACTGATTCAAACGCATCTTTGCCCGGAGTGTTGGGTGTTTCATTTGCAGATGGAGAGGTGGCCGATCCCCAGTACCCAAATTTCCCTGCTGCTTTAAAGTTGGCAGGATACATTTTCAAAGCAGCCTTTTCTATCTATTTGAATGACATTACAACCAAATCCGGTGCAATTATATTTGGAGGAATTGACAACTCCAAATACGAAGGAAGCTTGGTGACTTTGCCAATTGTTCCTATTTTGCTGAAAATCCCAGCAATTGCAGTCACTTTGGAATCCATTACTACCAATGGCCGAGATCCATATCCATTGAACCTCCCGGCAGTGCTTGACACTGGTACATCATTAACTACTGTTCCAGACGATGCTCTCAAGTCTATTGCAAAGAACATCAATGGGGGAAACTATGTGAAAGACGACGGTGTTATATACTTGCCTTCTTGCACCCTTCCAGAAGATCAATATGTAACCTTCTCTTTCCTGGGCAAAGACATTGAGGTTCCCCTCAGTGAATTGCCAATGCAAGAAGACGGCGACGTTTGTTACCTCGGTATCTACAGTGCCGAAGTTTATTCTCGCGGCCAAGTCTATTTAGGCGATACATTTTTGAGAAGTGCTTACGTAGTAGCAAATCTTGATGATCAAATTGTTCAAATTGCCCAAGCCAAGTATACCTCAGACTCAAACATAGTCGCAATCATGTAGCGGTGCTAAACCGTTGACTTTCATTTCAAAAACAACTAGACTCGTCTTAATAATTGTATGTTACTCAAAGTAATATATTCATGGCTAACTTATCCGCCCAAAATCAATTACTGTATATATTAATAAAACACAGGCCTTACTTACCTTTAGACTATAGAACAAATGAATATGAAGAAGTCATACAAGCCATTAGACTTGTATAACACGAATGAATGGAATGCAAATATGGGGACATAAATAAGTAGAAACAGGTATGGGCATCGTTGGTCTAGGATATAAACGGGATGGAAGGTTTCAACGACAAAACCAAAGTCACGCACCCAAACCCACAGTCCTGATCACCCATCATGGCACAGTAGGTTTGCTACCTATTTCTTCTCCTTCTTTTCCTTTTTTTCCTTCTTCTCCTTCTTCTCCTTCTTTTCCTTCTTGTCTTTCTTTTCCTTCTTTTCTTTCTTGTCCTTCTTCTCTTTCTTTTCCTTCTTTTCCTTCTTGGCTGGCTTTTCTTCTTCTTCTTCTTCTTCGTCATCGTCTCTCTTTCTCTTCTTGTCTTTCTTTTCCTTCTTTTCCTTCTTTTCAACCTCAACTTCTTCGGTTTCAGATTCATCGTCGGAGTCTTCTTCGACTGGAGCAGCATCAGCATCAGCATTGTAAGCTCTAGCTTCAGTTATGTCAACCTTTGGCTGGTCTCTGACAACCTTAGAGGTGGTTCTTAAGTCACGACCTTCCAAAGTACTCAATCTGGATTCAACCTTGGCTCTGACTTCCAAACCAAAGTCTCCAGAATCGTCACGTTCTTCAGCCAAAGAGTCGTATCTTAAGGCAACAGCAGCCTTGGCAGCCAAAACTCTGGCAATCTTACCCTTGTTCTTACCAGAAGCTTGACCGACTAAGGAAGCGTGGTATAACAAACCGTATTTAGGAGTATCGTGCTTGGTCTTCAAAGCTCTGAACAAAGCCTTTTCGGCACCCAAGATTTGGATGGTGGAAGCTGGGGCCTTGGCTAACGAGGTCAAAGAACCGGCATGGGAAATTAATCTGGCACCAACCAATTCACCAACCAAAGCAGTCAAGTTTGGAGCAATGGCCTTCATTCTGGAGGACAAGTAGTTGGATAATTTTTCTCTGTAGGCAGCGAACTCGACGATTTGCGAAGCCAAAGCTTTGATGTTTTCCAAGTCAACTGGAGTGATTTCGGTACCCATGGAAACTTCGGCAGCAGACTTGACCTTTTCTTCGTGTTCTTCTGGCAAGATTTCACTCAAGTCGGTGTCGGCAGCATTGGATCTGATACCCATGGTTAAGATGATTCTAGCGTAAGCAACAGAGTCGACGATGATCTTGGCCAACTCTGGGAAATGCCAACCGTACCATTCTTTACATCTCATAGCATAGGTGTTCAATTCTTTGTCCAAGTCGTCCAACAAAGCAATAGCTTGAACAATCATGGTATCAACCTTATCAGCAGAGAACTTCAACTTGTGACGACCAATTGAGTGGGCCAAACCAAGAGACATTTGCTTTAAGGTGGCATCGTTTAAACCTGGCAATAATTCAGGCAAGAATTCTTTGATGGATCTGTGTAAATCAAGAGAGGCAGCGTCAGAAACAACGGAGAAGTTGAGACCTAACTTGTTGATGGCATTACCCAACTTGGCTTCTGATACAATAAGGGTGGATTTCTTGTCAGACTTGACATCCTCAAGCAATTTTTGCAAGCTTGCAGAAACTTTACCTTCAATGATGGCGTTGGCTTCTTCCAAGGCCGAAGAGGCGGATTGGAACTTTTCAAAACGGTGAACTTTGAAAGCTTGGGTGACTTTTTCAACAGTGTTCAAATCTTCGATCAAGGTAGAAGACTTGTGAATCTTCTTATCAGAAGATTTCAATAAAGCATAACCTGCTGAAGTTTCTGTCAAGACGTAAGCCATTTTATGTGATTGTACTTGGAAATGGTTTAGTCAAACAAGGGGATACAACTGATGAGTTGAGAACTTTTTGAGGCTTCTGAAAAACTCGATGAGGTTCAAAAATTTTTCCTCAACACAAAGTGCGTGAGTCACGTGAGGAGATGGACCAAAACAAGAATATGGGCAGAAGAGAGGTACCGACTGGTAGTGGAGTATAGGAAAAAGCGTTAGGGGCTTGTCTCACTACTAACTCTCTTATTCTCAAACTACAAAGAAGTAATTACTTTTAACTAGAGCGATTGATATAGGCTACTTGTCGTTTATTTACAGTAATTTTTCAGATCAAACTCGCTAGGATGTCTCTAGTTAGAAATCGCGAAGAGCACCTAAATGAGCGCGAGTCTGGTGCTATCGTAGAATGTATGTTACTGCAGTCTCAAAGGCCATGCTCCTACATCACTTATGCTTGATTGTTTTCGCTTTCCCGCCATTTTCCTTCCCATGTAATAACTCTAGCTGTTTATCGTGCTTTCTCTGATCTATAAAATCCCTCCTATTGGTGGTGCAAATGTCTCCCTACCTCTCCAGTCTCTCCTTGTTTTTTCCCTGCCCTTTCTCGCTAATTATCCATAGTCGTTATTTTTTTTGCCCCAGCTTTCTTTCTACTTACTGCTACGCGTCGCGCTTTGGAACCAGATCTATATAGATCTAACCTATAGTATACCCATTCTTATGATTCATGATGGATAAACGACCCTTGGTATCGCCCAAGTCCACCTCTGCCAAGAGAAACAAAACAAACACTCGAATACTGGAAGATGAAGTCATTAAACCCATAAAACGAAACCATAAATCGACCTATTTCTTTGGGCCTGTCAATAACCTTACCAACCCTAAGAACATCAGAGCAAAGTCGCCTATAAAGAAAGATACTGCAAGAAACTTGTTAGCACCGCCAAGTTCAGCATCCCGACTTCAAGTTACTCCTCCGCCACAGCATGAAACTTCCAGGCCAGTGTCTTCCAGGCCGGAATCTTCCGTGACAGCTAGCGATGATCATCCCAACGAGACCTCGTCAGATCTACTCGGACCTCAAAGTTCTGATGACAGTTTTGAGGGAATAAAGTGGAAAGCCAGTCCTCGAAAACCTACATCCAAAGATCGCCTTCCTTCTTCGCCTCTCAAAAACGTCGTCTCGTCGCCTGTGATGAGTAGGAAGGATTTGGAAGGAATAACTGTGAACGAACAAACAAACTCAATGTTATCTAAATATGGTGACGAGTTTCACAATATAGTGTCTCAAGGTGGCCCATCTCCTACTCCTTCATTACAACGTACGCATTCTGACGGGACATATACCAAAAGCTCCAAAGAGCCCGAATCGCCGTCGTTGAAAAGAGCAAAGTCCACTGGTTTGGATGGTTTGTTGCGATCTAAGACGAAAAAGTCTACTGAGTCGAAAGTGACCAAATCTTTGAGTACGTGGATTAATAAGTTTGAATTGACCAGTCTGTTCAAGACCACAAAGGAGTCAGAAACACATAAAGAAGAAAATACAGAAATGGAAAATGAAAACGGAATGAATAATACTCAAAAGAGTAATTCGGTTAAAGATGTAATAACTAAGAATCAAGAAGAAGTGAATAACCAAGTCAATAAAACTGAAATAAAGGTCAAAGAAAAGGTTAGTGACAGTATAGAACCTGATAATGTGATACTAGGAAATGAAACAGAAGAAAGTGATGACCCATTTTCTGACGATGATAACGAACTATTGGCAGCTTTGGCTACTCAAAAAGAAAAGAATCAAAGTTCTCCGGAAGAACCTCAGTCAGAATCCGATGATCCTTTCACTGACGACGATTCTGCCCTTATTGAATTGTTAGGACTTCCTAAACCTCAGCAAAGTAGTCCCAAATACGGCAATACGCTGAAGTCCCAAGATAAACGAGACTTAAACCACGCCAACTCATTCAAGAATAGCATCCAGAAGTTCGAAGAGTTGCAGCTTACTAAAGCTACTTATATAGAAGAGGATACCGGCGATGTAGAGCTTTCGTATACGAGGTCAGATTTGAACCGGTACAAGATCGATGGTATTCTAGAGAAGTTTTATGGTCCCAATATGTCGAGAAGACAGCTTGTTTTGGAGGTTTCGGACGCAGAAGGTAAGCCAAGCAAGCTTATTGTGCGTGGAGAGTATATCCAATTAGACTTTGAGATCAACGATATAATTCATATTGTCATAACCAACCCTGCTTCACCCCGGCTTATTGACGATACCAATAATCTCTTGATCTGGAACCCCGATACTTTGGTATCGGCCACCTCGATTTCACAGCAACTAAACTGTCCTAGGAAAGTGGTTTTGACCAACAGACTCAAATTCCCGGGTGCTCTGTCGCTTCCTATTATTATTGGTGAGATTATTCACAATATTTTCCAGGCATGTTTCACAGAAAATCGCTGCTTCATGGACCATATGCTTGAATTGACCGACCACTACATTGAGGTGTTTTTACTTAGTATTCTTAGTGTAGGACCCGAAGTTCAGACCGTAAAGGAGGAGGTCATCAAGCAGTTGCCGTACTTACAGACGTGGTTCCAGAAGTATTATAAGAAGCCATTGTCAAACAGCAACAAAATCCAATCCGGCTTTAAGCAGGAGGCCATGCTCTCTGTAGAAGAAGTATTGGAAGTCGAAGAAAACATCTGGTCGCCTATGTTTGGCGTCAAGGGAATGGTGGATGCTACATTGGAAGTAAGAGTAAAAGAGAGTGCTGGCCAGCGCCTCAAGCCTGGGCCCATTTTGATGCCTATGGAGATTAAAACTGGCAGAGAGTATATAACCCATCATGCTCAGGCCTCTCTATATGCGTTGTTATATAAGGACAGATACGAGATGGACATAAACTCGTTCTTGTTGGTATATACTCGAGACTTAGTCACTAAGAAGTGTGATATATCCAACAACGATTTGCGGTCTTTGGTCAGTTTAAGGAACAGAATAACCAAGTACTTTAAGCGAGATACCAGAGAACTTCCTCCGTTGCTCAAACGAACCGCATGCGATATATGTGATGTTCAAGAGAGCTGTATGACGATAAACAAGCTCAGTGAAGACGGAACTGCTGAGGAAAGCGGCATACCTGTAGAAGTGTATCGACAAATCACCGACCATTTGAACGATAACGAGTACTATAAGCAGTTTTATGGCTACTGGGACCAACTTCTCACGTCGGAAGAGGGCATTGCGCGTAAGGCCTTGAAGTATTTGTGGGTCCATACCGCCAAACGAAGAGAGGAGGAACATGGAATGGCCATAGGAGGTTTGGTGATTACTGACACCGAAAGCAAGCCTTTGGAAGAGCGTTACTATTATACATTTAAAAGAGCTAATCCTGGTGATTGGTTTAGTAGTAGGATCTCCAAGTACGATAGAGTGATTATCAGTGATGAGGCGGGCCATTTTGCCCTTGGAAAAGGGTCTGTCATGGTTATTACTTCAGACACCATTGTAGTATCCACATCTAAGCGAATTTTGACTTCGGATTTGAAGTTCAATAGCAATAAAGAACAGGCATATAAAAGTGCCTTGAGGGACCAGATTAGCTACCTGGCTTCTACCACCTTCAGAATCGATAAAGATGAATTTTTCGAAGGAATGGGTTTGGCCAGGTACAATATTTTGAACCTTTTCCTCAAGAATGGTGATGAAAAACGCCGGAACATGGTTGTAGATCTTCAGAAACCTCGCTTTGCTAAAAAGCCTCTTCCCTTCAAAGTAGAGTCCAAGTACAACTCAGATCAGATGAAAGCTTTCAACAAAGTATTGAGTGCCGAAGATTATGCGCTTATACTAGGAATGCCCGGTACTGGAAAAACCACCGTGATAGCACAGTTAATTAAGTTTTTGGTCGATAACAACAAGACAGTGTTCTTGGCTTCCTACACCCATTCAGCAGTCGATAACATATTGATAAAGTTAAAAGACTACAACGTAGATTTCCTTAGAATTGGATATTTGAGTCGAGTCCACAAAGAGATTCAACCGTATGTTCCCGGGTCAAAGATCAGGAACTACCAGGAGTTCTGTGATACGTACCTAAGCCCGCCTGTAGTGGCTTCTACATGCTTGGGAATTGGAGATATTGCATTCAACTTGCGCTCCCAGTTTGATTATTGTATCATAGACGAAGCGTCGCAGGTTCTGATGCCTACAAGCTTAGGACCGTTGCGCTTCTGCGACAAATTCGTATTGGTTGGAGATCATTATCAATTACCACCGTTGATTTTGCACCCAGATCCCAAAATCAAGCAAGGATTGACCAAGTCTTTATTTAAAATGCTAGCTGATGCACATCCAGAGAGTTTAGTTGAACTCACTTATCAGTACAGAATGTGCTACGATATCATGCAGCTTTCGAACGTATTGATCTATAATAACAGATTAAAGTGTGGGTCGAAAGAAGTCGCAGATCAGTGTCTAAATATCCCAAATCCTGAAAATCTCGAGAAATTTGTTGATAAATCTCAAACAAGACAGCTGTGGATTCATAACGTGTTGAAAGAACAAAATAAAGTGTTGTTCTTGAACCACGATCATATGTCTGCCGAAGAGAGGTCTGCAGGGCAAAGCACTGAAAACCCAATGGAAGCCGAACTCACGAGGCAATTGGTAGAAGGATTGATCCAATGTGGTGTCAAAGAGGAGAGTATTGGGGTCATGTCATTCAATAGAGCACAAGTGAGATTACTTGGTCGTAAACTCCATGATAAGAAGTCGGTAGAAATATTAACCGCGGATCAGTTCCAAGGTCGTGATAAAGACTGTGTAATCATCTCGTTGGTGAGATCGAACAAAATGAAGAAGGCCGGTGATCTAGTCCAAGAATGGAGAAGAATCAACGTGGCCATCACGAGATCCCGCTCCAAGCTCATAATATTGGGTTCTGAATCCACTTTGTCATCTGTAGATACTTTGAGAACGTTTTTCGACTTGTTAAAGGACAGAGGGTGGATTTACAATTTGGAATCTGACTCGAACCTTACGTATAATTTCCCAATGGTTCCACTGATGAGTCAAAATGGAAGCCACACCGCCAGTTCCAACCCTCGACTTGTAAAGAACGGCTCTATTTTGAATGATATAGTGAACGACTTGAATGGGTAAAATAGAATTATAGAGTGTAAATAGAAAATCTTAGTCGTCATGCATAATAAAAGTTACATTTACATATCTAACTATATGGTCTATAGGGATAGTAGATTTTTGAATTTTGAGAATTTCATTAGAATTATATTCTATCCTTTTTACTTTTAGTGTGCATTCTACTACAAGTATGTTCATTAAAACTCTCCATTAAACTGGAACCCATTGATTCCAAATGCAAAAGCTACTCGATTCCTTTCCTGGGGCTCGACATTATTTTCATTACCTTCGTTATTCTCATCGTTTCCATTACGATTGTTTCTTACTCTTCGGAATTGTCGCACTATATTTTGTACAAACAATCCCACAAAGAACAACAAGGTTAAGCTTATTACAACATAGTCGCCTATGTCGTACTCCCCGTACTCTCCATAATCTTCATAGCCCACACCTTCATGATGGGCAGCGGCTTTCTTGTCGCGATTACTTTGGTGGACTTCTGGCGCTTTTGCTTCGGTATTTTCAGTTCCTGACCGTCCAATCTTCTTAAACGCACTGAGCCAGCTATTTTTTTCTTCTTGACCCTTAGACTTGCTGAACAAATGTTTAAATCTTAGTCTAAGTAGGGCCCAATGAATGGGCACTTTGTTGCTGAGATTGACTTTTAAGAGGCCCTCTTCCTTGAGCTCCATACTGTAATCATAGTATCTTTTGGCGATGAAATAGTCGATCGAGTTGTTCACTGTTCCCAAGCCATATTCGTACATATAGCCAAGCTTATAAGCGGCATGGGAAGATCTTTGATTGGTGGCTTTCTTATAGTACTTAAATGCCTTATTGTAATCTTTTTCAAGTGCATGATCGATACCCTTAAGGTACAAATCTCCAAGAAGAATGGTCAGATCGATATTGTTCTGCGAAGACGATCTTTCAAGGTATTTGATCGAGGACTTGATTCTCTCTACACTAAAGGTCTTGACCTTATAGTTCAGTTTAAGTGGTTGTAACTGGTACAAAAGATAGGCTGTAGAGACTTGAGCGTTTTCCATGCCCAACTCTGCTGCTATGGAGTATCCTATCAAAGCATTCTGCAAATTGCCGAGCTTGAAGTCTTCAAATGCATTGCGAAGTTCGGGAAGAAAGTATCTTTCGAGACGTTCAACAAATATCTTAAAGTACATGATAGTAGATTGGATATCAAAGGTTCTTCCTGGTTCCATCTGCTGAGTAAATCCCGACTGGCTAAACTCTCCGAAATGGTATAAAGACTCGGTAACACCACCAAAAGCCGAATCTCGTATAGATTCATAAATCTTTACGGCATAATCGCCTTTTGATGGATCTTTTTCCGAAATTTCCGTCAAGAGCTTCGCAAGATTGAGTTTGGCTTGGTTGCTTTCTCTCTTGATTGCAGAAACAAAGTATTCTATTGCCAAAGTTTCATTGGTAGTCTGGGCAATGAGTCCCAAATCATTGAGAGACTGGCCTGTTTTTTCTATTGAAACGGAAACTTCGTGGTAGAATTTGGACAATTCGAGATGTTTTTCTACTCCATAACCATTGAGATACATATTGCCTAGTTTGGAGTAACAGAAGCTTAAGAAAGTCTTGTCGATTGTGTCAATTATCTTGTACTGCTTTTCACCGTACATGTCGCCGCCCCATTTAATACATTGTTCAAGGTACTCTTTGGCTTTTGTCCGGTTGGAAGGCAAGAAATAGTCTCCATCATAATACTTTAGAGCATTAAGATAAAGATTCACATACTCGTGGTCATCTATATCGATATTGAACTCGGCAAAGTTACGCTGCGTATTAGAATAAAGCTCGACTTTGGAGTCGATCGAGCTTCTGGTCTCACTCAATTTGTCACCGTAAAGTCCCCCATTGAAGTCACTAATCCTAATATCATAGCTAAGGACGTCGTCTTGAATGGAATCGTAGAATGACTTTAAGTTATCCATACCTTTCTGGGCTAGTTTTGCATAGTAGAAAAGTGCTAGCTCGTGGTTTATTGGAAATCCAATCCCGTTGAGGTTTCGGTACGCCAAAGCCATGATGGAATGGGTATCGCCATGCTCCATACCGAGCTGAAAGTACAAGTTAGCCTTGACCTGATCCACTTCTACTTCTCCAAACAACCCTGATGCATAAATGTAGCCTAGCATGAAGTACGAATGGCCATTGCCTTCATTTTTCACACTCTCGTGGTACAATTGAATGGCCATAGAGAAGTTTTGGGGGACCGAATAATGGCCTAGCATATACATGTCAGCTAATTCCACAATTGAGTCTGTATGGCCCAAAGAAGCTGCTGCTTCGAGCAAGGGTATCACTTTATGTGTGATATCATACGGCACTACGGGCCTGTTTTTGGTGAGAGGAGACGTTTCATAGTCTTTCAAGTCGGTAGAATACTGCGGAACATGGAATTTTCCCGCCAATATGGCATTCTCCATCTCCACATTAGCTTCTGGAGGCGGTATTTCACTCATAATTTCATGGGCTTGGTTGTAGAGGGCCGTAGGGTCGATAGATTCTAGGGCACGTGACGCTACTTCTGGAGTCAGCTGGGCTGCCAGCTGGGGTGTGTTTGGCAGGGCGGCGGGTTTTCGATGGTTTTTAGGCTTTTGAGAGCTTTTTGGGTGATTGAGAACGCTTTCGGTCAGCGGAGAAGCTTCAGAAGAAACAATATCCAGCGGTATGGCAGAATTGTCATGAGACTTGTGTGGATTGGAGGTCTGCGCGAGACTTGACGCAGTCAATGTCAAGCAAAACAAGCTGGACAATCTCATGGTGTGACTTTGAGGGTCCTTAGTGCTAGAGCACGAGCGATTTCAGCAACTATAACAGTATAAGCCAACGAATTGGTGGTGGTGAACAGTTGGCTGATTTGAAGATACGTAGGCTATATTTAACCTGCAATCGGGCCAAAGTGCAGTTTGGCCTGGGCCACCCCCGGACTTTTTGCAAGTTAGCGCGAAGTCAACTGTTCTCTTTTCGATCCAATCAAACAACCACTTGGCAGCAAAAGCAAGTGTTCTGAGCTCGAAAACACGTTCGATTTAGGCCAGATTGACTCCAATCGATCACAATTGAGTAGCAGATCCCGTGATTATAGCCACACAACAAGAATATTGTTCCTTACTCACATATCTTCAATTTCCACCTAGACCTCCTAGTTTCCACCGCCCCCAATGCTGGTTTCTGATAGGCGTTTGGAAGAGCCTGATCTGGAGGCGATCTTCCGCTCGGCCCCCATGACACTAGTTCAGTTTTATCTCACTATAGAGTTGGCTCGAGACGTGGTAAACGCCTTGGGCGACCTTGGCAATGTCCACTTTCGAGACCTTAATTCAAAGCTTACACCGTTTCAGAGAACATTTATCAATGAAATCAGGTCAATTGACTCTCTAGAAATCAAACTAGACTACGTAGAAGCTGTTATGAACAAGCACGGCATCAGAATCGGATATGATGGCGCGATTCCGGCCTTGCCCAGCACGTCCCAAATGGATGATTACGGCGCCAAAATACGCTATTTTCACGACAGAATCGAGCACTTGGAAACTTCGTATAACCATTTGGACCAGCAGACGCTTGGATTGTTGGAAAATAGGTATGTTGCTGTTGCTTTGAACAAATTCCATCTGTCGGCACTTACGCAAGAAGAGTCGTCAGGACCATTTGCTATTGATGACGACGATGATGAAGTGGCCTTGTTGGAAGCAGAAAACCGCTTGGAACTTGGTGAAACAGAAGAAACGGCGTTTGCTGAGGAAGCAGGGTTCAGCGCCATCTCCGGAGCCATAGAACGTCATTTAGTGCCTGTTCTTCGTAAGATTTTGTGGAGAACTTTACGTGGTAACTTGTACTTCCATGACATTCCTATTGAAGAAAAATTGACCAAATCGGAAGGAAAAAGCGTCGAATTGGTCGAGAAAAACGTATTTGTCATATACATCCACGGTGACTTCTTAAGGTCTAGAGTCCGCAAAATCATCCAATCTTTAGATGGCAAGATCTACGACAACGTCAATGGAGGCGAGCTGGTCAGACTCGCCACTATAAACGATTTAAATAACCAAATTGACAATCTCACCAAGATTGTCGAAAGCACCAAAAACCAGCTTATTACAGAATTGATGATATTTCAAGAATCCTATGGAGATTATCGCTATATTGTCAAGCGAGAGAAATCGATATATGAAACGCTCAACAAGTTTGACGAAGATAGCACCAGAAGATGTTTGGTGGGAGAAGGCTGGATACCTAAAGAAGAGTTTGGTAAAATCCGTAACACATTAAAGAGAGTGGTACGTGAAAAGACCCGCCTGGGGTCTCCAGGAGCAGAAGACGATACCATTGGAGAAATTACGACAGACTCTCCACATGAAAGAAACTCGTTGGATAATTTCGATATAACCAGTTTATCAGACGACGAAGAGTTTGGTTCTCTAATTGCAGTTGTCAATGAGCTTTCTACCAACAGAACGCCCCCAACTTACCACAAGACCAATAAGTTCACCTCGGCTTTCCAATCGATTATCGATGCTTATGGTATAGCCACCTATCAAGAAGTAAACCCTGGTCTTGCTACCATCATCACTTTCCCATTCATGTTTGCTATCATGTTTGGTGATATAGGGCACGGATTTATTGTGCTTTTGATCAGTTTATACCTTATTCGTAACGAGGTCAGTTTTGGGGCAATGAGAAATAAAGACGAAATTTTTGAAATGGCTTTCAACGGAAGATACATTGTTTTATTGATGGGTGTGTTTTCCATCTATACGGGTTTGATATATAACGATATATTTTCCAAGTCCATGACTCTTTTCAGGTCTGGCTGGGAATGGGAGTTTCCTGCCGATTACGATCCAAAGAAACCTGTGGCCGTAATTGCAAAGAAAATAGCTGGAAAGACATATCCTTTTGGTTTGGACTGGGCATGGCATGGTGCTGAAAACAACTTGTTGTTCACCAACTCGTTGAAGATGAAGCTCTCTATCTTAATGGGCTTTGTTCATATGAACTATTCGTTCTTTTATAGCTTGGTAAACTATCGATTCTTCAAGTCTAGGGTCGATATTATCGGAAACTTCATTCCTGGTTTTTTGTTCATGCAAAGTATATTTGGATACTTGGCTTTGACAATTGTCTATAAGTGGACCGTTGACTGGTTTGGAACTGGCAGACAACCACCAGGATTATTAAACATGCTCATCAACATGTTTTTATCTCCTGGAAATGTCGATGAACAATTGTATCCAGGCCAGAAATATGTTCAGGTGATTTTGGTGTTGATTGCATTATCGTGTGTGCCATGGCTCTTATTATACAAGCCTTTAACATTGAGGGCTGAAAATAACAGAGCCATTAAATTGGGATATTCTGACTTACACTCATTGCAAGATCATTCATTGCAGATTCGTGAGGAAGAGGAAGAAGCAATAAGGTTGGAAAATGAGCTAGCATATGATAATGAGGACGACGAAGACGACAACAATTATGACGACGAAGAACACGAGTTCAGATTCCCAAACGACCTCGAGCCTTTCCACAACTCCAGCCATGGATCAGGCGAAGAGTTCAATCTTGGAGACATCGTTATTCATCAAGTCATCCATACCATTGAATTCTGTCTCAATTGTGTTAGTCACACCGCATCATATTTGAGGTTGTGGGCATTATCGTTGGCCCACGCCCAACTTTCTACTGTTTTGTGGTCTATGACCATTCAAAATGCATTTGGTACCACGGGTAAATTCGGGATTTTTATGACGGTGGCATTGTTTGGCTTGTGGTTCATTTTAACCGTGTGTATTTTAGTTTTGATGGAGGGGACATCTGCAATGTTGCATAGTTTAAGGTTGCACTGGGTGGAAGCAATGTCCAAGTTTTTTCAAGGTGAAGGTTATGCTTACGAACCTTTTACTTTTAGAGACATAGATATATATTGAGCTTCCAAAAGGGTTTATAGAACTAAAATGAATTTGACCTCTTGAACCTGCCATAATTCCTCTTCAACACGGAATAAGCGTTCGCCTATTTCTTAGTGAATCGCTTCCAATTTAATCGTTCAATGTTCATAATCTTTTGTTTGGATTATTTACCATCTTTTTCTTTCTTTTCCTCCTTATTTATTTTATTTAGTGAATTCCGTCTCCATTCTTTCTGTTATTCTTGATCTTTTTTTTTTTCTTTTTCTATTTGTCTCTCTGACTATGTTCGTGTTCTATGCTCTTGTTCAACTTCATTCCTACCGGCTTAGTTTTTGAGTAAGCATTTGCTCGTTTATTGTTATGCCATGTGGACTTATTTTATTTCTTTTGACTAATTCTTGATTTATTTTTAATCACAAAATTGTCCATCGAAACAATTATTTTTTTGCATATTATTTGGGCTATAATTTTATTCAGATGTTCAAGTGTGTAGTCACTTTATTGTTAATAGACAAGTGGAGCGCAAGTTTACGTTATATCGAACGTGCGTGAAGTGTAGGAACGCTGTAAGATAATTCGCATGTCAACGCAATTTTGAAATCACGAAAATAACATTGAATCTCCATGTTGAGCTGGTATTGCGCGTGGCAGGGTTGGGAAATATTTCATCTCGCCAAAGTACGAAATGATTAAATTAATAAAATATAGTGCGAAAAAATTTAGTAAAAAATATCATTTTAGATCAGTAGTAATTCTTTACATCAACAAAGATTTTTTGTTATCTTGTACCCTATTTTTTTTTTTTTTTGCTCATGCTACCCTATAAAAACTTTTCGGCGGCAAATAATAAAGAAAAAAAAAAATAACTTATATAACTGTTTCTGCTTACATATCGCGCAAATGTTTGACCGCGTTCTCTTTCTACCGGAGGTTAATTCTTTTGCATTGATTTTGTGATGGTTCAAGGAGTAGTGGAGACATAGCCGGTTGACTTACACTTCGCCGATAATTTCGGCAACCCTGCAGCAATCGACAGTGACGCTTGGGTTCGCCTCGATTTTAAATAAGAATTGCCAGATCTTGACTTTAGCGCCGTCACTTTGGTAGAAACGTCAGCATTGAAGTGCATTGAGTTTGCCCAAGGGGATTCGGCGTTTTCAGCGCAGTCTAAAATTGGTCCAGGTGCAGGCTTTATGAATGCAAAACTTTATATAGTTACTTCCTAATACAAGACAACAACACTAATATACTAGTAAGGGGTAATAATAATACGGAGACTTCTATACAACTAGTAAATACGGCCATGGCTGAGATTATGGGATCGCTGGGCAATCGCTGCGAATTATTTCCTGTCAAAGGCATAAGTAATCTAGTCATCCAAATTGATTCTCTTACCTGAAGTTAACATTCTTTGAACTTCGTCTAAGGTCCATGGGCGTAGCCTGTTTCTCATTTTGATATGTAGCTTTTGTTTTATGTGTTCGACGTCGCAAGTATTTCTCAACGCTTCGTCTTCTATAAATTTTATAATCTTCAACCTCGTATGCCTAAACTGTCTTTCTGAACTGCCGTGCACTTTGAGCCATTCAGTCATGGTTATTTCGTGATCTTTCAATTCCTTTTCCAATCCTTTGAAGTCGTCCCACATCTCGAATAACGTCGACACTTGCCTCGAAAGTCTCCGGTTGAGAGCAGCTTGTCTTTTAATTTCTTTGGCATTATATTGAGGTGTTTCTTGAACTGTTGGTATGGAGCTTGAGCTTGTAGATGCAGGCGACGCGGCATAATTAATTGCAGGATTTGGCTGAAGTGGTAAGGGATTCATGGGAAGATCTTGCTGTACTGGTTTATTCTCGTGCATGATGGCAGGGTCGGTTTGATAGGGTGATTTGTGTGAAGTGTTTCTTATTCCTCCGTAAGGATATACTTGGTGGGATGCAGGAGGATAATGGGTTTGATGATGAACAAGATTATTGTGATTGAGAGGTAGTTTCGACTGTTCAGTTGCAGGAACTGGTGGTTGGTTCTGTATTGTTGTAAACTGTTGGTTGAAATCCTTGAGTTTTCCCAACAAGTCCATAGTATTGTTGATTCCGGTGTTCAAATTAGCTGTTCCAACAGTATTAATTAACTCGACTGAATCTTGTAGATTTTGCTGCACCAACGGAATCATGTTCTTATTTCTGGAAGTTAGTAGAACCAAGTTGGCATTGGTGGTATGCTGGATTCGCTGAAGAAATTCACTTTGAGCTTGAAATGCTTCGTTTTGCCTGGAAATAATTTCAGACAAGTGATCATTGATAAACTTATGCTCCTTTCTATATTCACTTAATCGTGACTCGATATTGTCAATTCTGTTGCTCTGGGCATCAATTATGGTCTGGAGCTTATGAAATTCGACGGAACTTGCACTTGTAGTATCTCCAGTAGAAGACGAACGAGACGATTCTTTCAGTCTGTTGGGAGATGCTACACCATTGGTATCCTTCAATTTGAATCCGGGTTCCTTTTCAACGATTCCAACCAACATCATCTCTCTAGTGAAATTATTAAAGAGATCAGAATTAAATATCGGGTGTTTGGAGAGACAATTGTTGGGGTACCTTTTTTTAAGAAATACCATGTCTTGGCACAATGTTCGTCTAAGCATTAGTAGGACACTTTTAAGTTTTTTGAACTCGGGTGTATTTGAAAATTCGGAATCTGGAAGAGCCAAAAATGGAAATATCATATCCAACAATTCCTGAGGAGGTTCAATTTTACTCCGTGGTATATCGTATTCTTTCTCTGATTCAAAGCCAGCCAGCTTGAATAAGTTTGGGTATGGTATGGTGGTTTTGTCAGTCAGAAATAGTTTCTTTTCATTGATATTCAAGGTCTCGGAGTCTTGGGTGGCTAGCAATTTGCTTAGGTTGATATCGCGATAGTTCAATCCACTTATTCCTAAAGCACTTATGGAGGATTTGTGCTGTTGGCTGTAGGATATAGACGATAATTTGTTACTTCCCTTCAACAATTTGATTTCATCGAGCTGGATTTTGGAATTCTCATTGAATTGAAGCTCCAAAGTACCGTAAGTATCAGGCACATGGAACCTCCCAAAGAAATAGGCTGCCAACGCCAAATGCGGACAGAACTCTATATACTTGTTTCTGAAACATCCATAATATCCAAATGGATTATTCACGTTGGTTGCACTATTATTGTTCTTACTCCGTATAATGATTGTATCAATGGCACCGTTATAGATTGAACTTTCAATATCGCCAAATCTAATTTCTCTCTTCTGCAAATTATTTAGAAAGAGTGAATGGGTTAATGCAAAGTCTAGAATTGTTCTTAATAGCTTGTGGTGGTTAAGATAGTTCGACTCGGCATATTTTGATTCCCACAACGGTGTGACTAATTTGAAGTAATCTTGTATGGAATAATCATTGGTATCAATTAAAGAATCCTCGGAATCGGACATGCTTACAAAAGACCCTATAGAATTCGAAAGAATGTAATGATGCGGCAGTGTTGACTTTTATAACAGGAATTCGAAGATAGGAAAAGGTAACCAACAGTCCGAAGCAAACAAATCACTTGTGAAGATACCCTCTACCTCTCGAGTATATTTGTTATACCCGAAAAACAAAAAAAGATATGTTCAAGATAGTATTTGAAACTTCAGAAAATTGAATAAGTCGGAGTATCCGATAACTAAATACCAATTCTCCAATGAATTATAATGTGTCAATTAGCCCAATTATATGCTAGTGCCAAAATGTAGAAAAGTAGGGTCAAAAAATTTCGAACCTAGTCGAAAGCAGCATTCATATGCCGTATATGTAAGGTAACGCAACGAAAGACACTTTAGTTTGGAGTGGCTGGATCAAGTTGCGTTATGAGACCAGAAGATTTCAACAAAGAGGTTAGAATAAATTAAACCGAGGCGAGGAAGATAATATTTGAAGGATTAGTGGAGGGGTAATTAGGCAAGAGGGCTTTCAGGTGGGGCATTGTTTTACACTACGTGTTCGAGTTTTCAAGGTAAGCCCCGTATCCCACCTAATCAGTTGATTAATTTAACCTCAACAGGTATGTTGTGAGGTCTGATAGGATCCGACTCGTGGGTTGGAAACACGTATTGACTACCACCTACTCAGGCTTCTGAAAAATCGCAAAAAAATATTTAAGCATGCACGAAAAACTTAACCTACAGGTGTTTTAGTCTATTTGTTGTAGAAATATGCGGGACGATCTATTGTTATGTTTAGGATAAGCCATCGTTATTTCCGAATAATAAATAATGCGAGCTGCCAGTGAAATTCAATTAAGGTCTCACCTGCATATCCGTGCAGATTCTCCCAACATGCCTGTTTTAGAGCGATGCATGCTAGGACTATTCGGAGAAATAACCGAACAGGGTCCAAGGATGCTTTTCTTTTTTTGATGCGCTGGGCCTTCATTCGTTGTTGTTCCCCTTTCTATTAATACCTTCATCTAATGTTTGGCTGATTAGCCTTTCTTGGCAGATAGCTAGTATTTGTTTTTCAATTCCTCTTGACTAACGAAGCAACTCATCGATACTAGCGGTTATTAGCTTGTATTCAAGATTCCGCTATTTTATGCTGTTCTGAAACTTCGAACACTGGTACTTCAGGTATAATTCACGCCGATTCATATCCCTATTTTCTCTAAACTCTGGTGATACTACAGGTTTTATTTTCAATCACTACACTATACGTTGTCTAAAATCAACTCACGGCTATCAACAAGCACCATTCTAGTCAATTGGCAACTATTAACGTGACATCGATAAGAAAAAAGTAACTCGGTTAATGGCTCGAATTTTGTAGAGGTGAATCTAAATACCCTAATGGGGTCAATTTAGTATTTCAGTTATGTGCATATTACGAGAATCACCAAAAATAACTACAAGAATATATTACGTATCTTGTGATGAGAAAGGGTTTTTGCTTCAAATCCCGTACTGTGCCACGTATTTGATTAAGCTACTTTAGTTTGTGGCTTGGCACAAATAAATTAAAGTTTTTAGTCCAAATATACTTTTAAGAAGACGCCCAAATCGTTCTAGTCAAACTCTATATGAAATAGGCAACGATGAACGTGTAACGCATAGAACTGACGACTGAGAGCTCAACAAATTGGTCGCCTTCATACTAGTTTTGTGTGAAACAAATAGTTAACTTTCGATGCAATACTTACTAATGGGCATCAACTCGGATAGATGACTGTTTTCCGTGAATGTTGCTGCACTGACTCAACTGTACAACTATACGCGAAATATAATTCCATATGCGCATGCTATACACAGGGTTCGAGGGGTAGCCTATTCGTGGTATCTTCTGGTTAGTGAGCCATTGCAGATGCGCTTATGTGCTACTGTGAATGAGTAGTATAGGTATGGAATTCAAATGGTATTTAGGATAACTTCACTGATTCTGTGCGGAGCTCATGACACGAACAACACGAATTATTGAAGAAAAAAAAAAGTTCAAGCAACTAGCACGGGTATAATGCATGTTATCCCCGAATTTTCCGTTGCTCTCGACAGGTTTTGATCTTCCTTCAAAACCGATATAATTTGTGTGATTTACAGACGAAAAAAATGCAACATGATATTATATTCAATTCATCGGACTTTTTTTGCCAGATAAAAGTAAAAAAATACCATCATCGATCAGCACGGAGATCCGGATGCAATCGACCACTTGAAACATAGAGAATTCATACAGGTGATCCACGTTCTGTATTTAAAGGTCCGTTATGTGAGACTAAAAAGTGAATGCATACCCCAGTGACTCGGTATCATGAGGTCTTCAGAAGACTTATTATTATTTGAAAAAAATAAAAAGAAAAAAGAAAAAAATCGCAGAATAAATACAAAATACAATTCAACGCACTGAATGAGGTCAATTTTATCTAGAATGAAAATGTGAGCCCTAATTCTGCTCAACACTTGGTGTGTAGGTTCGTAAGCAAGCAACTTAGCTCTCCTCATAGTATCTTGTAGTCCTGCTCCATCTAGATGGACTATTTTTTTCTGAAGATACGACCACTAATCTGGCTGCTCTTGACAGACTTGCATGTACGGTTTTCACATTTAACCAACATTGCCACAATATAGTTTATCATTGATGATATAGTTTAAATACTGGGTCGGTATTTTCAATTATACTTCGAAGATGCCTTCAAGTTGAATTGAACAATTGTGGTCTGGGAAGTTGCATACCAGTCTGACATTGACAGTCTTAGAATTAAGCAAGTTGGTTGTAATGTGCTGGTCTATTTTGGCTTTGTGGACGCTGCACAACCAAAAAATCATCATGAGAGCCTTGTAAGAGTTAAACTTCTGGCAGAGTCATTCTAACGGAGGGGTTTTGACAGATTTGGGTCGTTCGGCCCTTCCGTTTCCAATGGATCTTGTGCTGGCCGTGATGATATCTGGATCTCATGCATTCCAAAGCTCAAATAAGATTCTCACAATTGCGGCATTATCGTCTGTTCCTAGCGTGTTTGTACGTCTGTGACTGACTAAAAAGAGGGCTCACGCGGAATTTTATGCAAGCGAGGGAGATGTGGTTGTCGCAGTGTGATTCGTGAATTCCCAGCAACCGAGATTACGTTAAGACGAATAAATAACTCAATTCGAGAGTGACCATCTTGGTTCAGTAGATGATCCGATTTATCAACCACGGTGATATGATCACTATTGGGCTAATGCCGCAACTACGCCTAAAACTGCAACCTAAATAAGAAATATACTCCAGATTTCAAATACACAAAAAAGGTGAAGAGTTTTTTTTAAGGGTGCATAAAATATTCTGTTCTGAGCCCATATTTAATATTATTGACGCATGTTAAAATTCATTGTAGCGGGGTAAGTTGTTTTAGTCTTTGTACTTATGTAAGGTTTAAATAGAAGTAATAACATCTGACAGATCCTAGGCACAATAATGTGGCGTTTTAAACTTTGCAGATAAATTCTCGGGAATTGTTGCCACTTCACTACCCAAAAGGGTCTATGATAAATACTACACGTCCTACTCATACATTTCTCAGCTTCACTTAGCTAAAACATCACAACAAACAGTCGCAGCATTCTACGATATTGCATGATTGTTATGCATTAGGCATTGTCGCGTATTATTTTCTAGGTTATGGAGTTTATATATACATCAGCCACGTTACTCTTCCTGATCCTTATTCTCTATCCCATTTAAAATCATTCCCTTCAGCACGATAAGTTTCGTCAAATCTGATCGTTGACTAAATTCCATAAAGTCGGACGCTTTATTGAGCCATTCCCTGGCAATTTTAATTAACAAGTCTAACGAATCATTATTTTCTATTCCCGGAATAACTTCCCGGATTAGCTTAACGACACTTGTAAAACTAAGCAAGCTCAAGCTGCTCGATGTGCTGAGATTTAAGTGTTCTAGAATTTTGGATGCATGGCTTGTTTCATGTTGCTTGAAGTAGAATTCTGCAAGAGAACAGGTCAAGATTATGAATTTCTCTTCGTTAACCAAATTCAAAGAGCTGATTAACGATTTCTGGCCATTATAATTAGTTGATTCAATTGAGGCAGTGTCTTCAATGGATTTGGTTTCTTCTTCATTGCTTTTTTCAAAAATCAGGTCATCGTCGTAGCCCTCGCTTTCGTCTTCGTCTTCATCTTCTTCTTCTACTAGCACGTTCTTGGTAGAATTTTCGAGCTCTTCATGGAAATCATCAAGCTTTTCGCTCACATCCCGCTGTATATCGCGAAGCAACAGGTGGGACTCATTGGGGTCTATGGTCGTTTTGAATAATTGGATATAAGCGTGGATCTTGGTCTTTTCAAACGTGTCTACCAAGGTTTCTAATTTTTTAAAGTCTTGAATTATCTGGCTGTTATCGTTGTCTTTTGCCAAGTTTTCCAAGTACTTCAAATTCATCTGATGGAGCATCTCCAAAATTCTCCAGTTCACTATGGTCTCATAAATAGAGAACTTTTCCAGGTCTGAACCCTTCAACTCGACGAATTTAACGTTGTTCTGACCATCTTTCACTCCGTAATTAATGTTGTTTCCCTTCATTATGTTAATGAACCTGGTGGCCATACTTTCAGATCCAAATATAGACAATCCGTCGACTTCACTGATTAATTTGTTTAATTTAACAAGCGACTTATTGTCTCCCTTGTATTCCAAGTTTGAAATCAAAAGACCTTTAATGATGAGATTACGGTTGAAAACGTAACCAAGCAAAGGAAACTCGTGAACTAGTATTTTGCCAATAAACAAGTTTAAAAAGCAGCTTTCAAACGTCACTTCACTGATACTCAACTCCACGTAGTCCTTGATTAACGAGCCCCAAGAAAACTTTGTATTTCCCTGAAGCCTATTGATAATCTCTTCCTTTCTGGATTCTTCAAGTTCCAAGGGTAACAGGAACCCAAACGTCACTAGGATCCAATTTATAAGGAGATTGGAGAAGGTTTTGGTGGAGTCTTGAGTTTCAGTCTCTTTTTCATCTTTTTCATCTTTCAACTTGAAGCTAGGCAAGAAGATATTAGCGAATCCACCAATAATCAAAAGCACCTTTATCAAGCTCCATAATTGTAATGTAAGAGGAGAAGGATTCAACAAGGCAGCAGGCAAGAGATGAACAGGAATAAAAGACATTCCTTTTGTATCAGAAGCGCCTGAAAACAACGAGGTCGCCAAAACTGTAGCCATTCCTCCCATCAAGTACTTGTTCGAGAATTGGTTTGGTTGTTCATTATATGGCTGTTGCTGTGGCTGTGGAGTGAGCAGAAGTGACTGAGAATTACCACTATACGACTGCTGTACAGGAGTGCTATTGAAGCTTTGCTCGGCAGGGAAGTATCCAAAGCCCTGAGCCTGTTGAGGAGGATTTGGGGCCATAAATTGGGCTGGTTGGCTCTGGTTCATATCGGCTTCCTGGATGAGTCTTTGGAGCTGGAGGTTTTGTTTGCTCAAGATCTCGTTTTTGCTCTCCAAATGCTTAATATACTCGGCCGCTTTGGTCAATACACTGGCTTTGTTCAACTTGGAGGCCGGTTTCAAGCCCTCCAAGTCGGCCAAAGATATATCCTTGGAGCCGGCCGCTATTCTCAAAGAAGGAACAGCGTCTCTTAACATCAATATCTTTGAGTTTATGTTGGTTCTGTACTTCTTTTCAATGACATTATGGGAGGTTTTGTCCTTGATCTTGGGCTTGGTGACCTTGGACAGTTTTCTGGAGCTATTGGAGCTTATAGGCGACTTGAGAGGGTCCAGTAACTCGTTTTTGATAGGTTCTGGCGAGGTGTGCGTAGAACTCATCGAGTGGATGTTGGTGGGCGAGATTTCGTTACAGTTCGAATCCTGCGAATATGTGGCCAGCGACATGCTGGTGGAGTTTATCAGCGAAGTGACCTGAGGTTGCGGTATTTCAGTGGTTTGGCTGTATACTTGCGGGTCTTGGGATACGATAAAGTCGCTGGAACCCTGAAAAAGCCCGTTTTTCATGTTGGGATTGGGATATTCGGTGTTGACCTTCATCAGCCCGTCCCACATCAAGGGATCGGAACTGAAGCCGTTATTCTTGATAGACTCATCGCCACTGATTGACAGAGGCAGGAGGTTGTTGAAGGTGCCTGAAATACTATCGAGAAAGTTGTCGGCAGTTTCAAAGTCAAAGTAGTTGGCTTCAAACTCAGACATCTTAAACTATAGTTGTATAAGGTATAAGTGGATGTTGAGGCAAATCTTGATACCGCTGTGTCTGTTTTGACTATTCTAGCGGTTGGTAAATGAGACGTATAGCAATTTTAGCGTGGTACTGGGCAAGTAGTTCGTTTCTGTTCTTTTTATTGTTGCATCCTAAAGTCATGAGCCTCCTGGAAAATCAGGTCATTTTGGTTCTGTGCAGGACGGCGCCCCATAAAATCAGATGTTTTTCGGTGCATAAAACGTGATTAGGTAAGCTGCAGCTGCGGGCAGCTCCGGAAGAAATTATACGATGAGGAGATAAGGCAAAGCGAGGAAAGGAGAGCAAATGACAGGAAAAAGAGGTTGTGACTGTGACAAGTACGTACCGCAGTTGTGTCTGATTATATTACAGGTTGTGGTGAATTACACGGGCCTAACTATAAATATTTGCAATTTTTGCGGCAATACCGCGGTTTAAGTAATCGTGCAGCGTCAGTCAACCGAAAAAGTCCAGCTTGTTCCTCGGGTTCGTTTAGACTGGTGGTAAGTTTTCTCTGCAGACAGGACATTGTAGTTTGTACTTCATCCAGCTGTCCAAGCATTCCAGGTGGAAAATGTGATGACATGGCGTCACCATATATTCCTTGGTATTGATTTTTTTGCGCGTTTCTTTGCTGCCTCCATCGGCTAAAATAGGCAAGTCGATATCGGTCATACAAATGGAACAGGTGGATTTGCAGTTGATGATGCCGTTGATCTCTTCTTCTGGCTTTATACTGGCCAACAAATCCGAAGCAAAACCCCCGTTTTCCAAGTCTTTGATCTGTAGCAAAGGCTGGTAATCGTATGCTGTAGGTAACCATTTTTCGTTGACCCAGAAGCGCGAGCCCATACTATTTTGGAGGTGCAACAATAGAATTTGAATGCCCAACCAAATAGTGACTAGTATGGACAACTTAGGCTCATAGTGGTGTCTTAACGGGTTGGATTTGACTAGCGTAAAGTAGTATATTGGAAGCACCCGTAACACCGTAGTACCATAGACAAACTCCCAGTTAAACGATTTCCTTCTATTTTTCAAGGTATTTCTGAGGAACTGAGGAAGCCAGTATGAGCTGAGGAAGAGAAGTCCAATGTATTCAAACACTCTACGGTACGTCACTCTCCACGTCAACGAGTTTAGCACGAGGAAAGTGGCGATTATGGTGACAGTAAATCCTACTGTGAAGACACTATTGGAGAAGTTACTTTCGCCCCATTGAGGCTCGGGCCCAGGAACAGGAGCTGCTGCTGCTGCTGCTGCTGCTGCGGGAGGTGGGTTATTGGCTAATGGAAGTAAGTTATTAGGGTCATTTACGGTGTTTTCGGCGGCTTCTTCGGAGCTGGCAATACGGCCACCTCTTAAAATTTCCCACCACGAAGTGCCTCTTTCGTTAGCCTGGGTAGTCATTACGGTGACCATGAACCTCATTTCGAATATTCCGCACATAATAAATGCCACAATAGCTAGCGAGGCCAATATCAAGTAGAGGTCGTCGACTAAAGTGGAAATAAGCAAGAACATTAACGAAAGCAAAGCGTCTTGAAACCCAAGAATAAAGAGGGTTTTGGTGGAAATTGTTGATCTCTGGCTCGGGGTTTGGATTTTCTTGATTTGTCTCAAGAATAAGCACAACTGTGCGCATACAATCACAAGAAGACCTACCAAGACGTTCTTAATACGCAAGTTTAACACTTCCGACTTGGCGCCAGCAAACCTGGTTTTTGGTTTCAGAGTAAATATCTTACCACAGTCAGGAGAGTAGATCAAGTAGTCTTTTACCACCAATTCAGGCAACTTATCCAAGTGTGGAATAGGAATACCGGACGGAGCACGGAGTTCTTGGTCTATAAGCCTTAATTGGTCGTAAGTATAGTCTGTTTTTTCTAGCTGAAAATACGATATAAACTCGCATTTTTCGTAGCTGTTAATAAGGTACCCGTTCATTTCGTCCATATCCAACTCACGTTCTACATCAGTGATGTTGAGAAACTGGCTCATAAGGGCCTGGGATTTGGCGAAGTTCTTGGAGTTCATCGTCAAATGCGGCAACGCATGGTCACCCAAGAACTTGGCCGATGCAGTGGTGGTGACCAAGGCACCAGTTTCCTGGAAATATACGCCTCGCGTTTCCAACTCGAAGCTGGTGATTTCGTCGTAGTCCACCAAATTGAGGTTCACTCTCACCACTACGGCATCTTCCACTTTGGCATGAATACCTGACGTGTCGTCAATCAGCTTTTTGTACTCTTCCAACTTGTAATTGTAGTCAGAAGCCTTCATTATTAGCGATATCTTACCTTTGCTCTTGGTGAAATTGCCCTCTCTGACAAAGTCAGGATCCGAATATTCTATATCTTGAGGTGGCTGGTTGTGTTCAGGATCGTTCTCGTATCTCTCCTTGTCCTGCTGGTACTTTTCCTGGCTCAGGTACTCGTAATACTCTCTTAAATAGCGTGGGGGTTTGAGCATAAATGGAGTTATATCTGACTGTAAAAGTTCGAATTCTCCATACGATCTTCCCGATATGTTGAGTGGGTACGACTTGGAGTCGCCTGAGGTGTCTGGAAGTGACCAAAACTGCTTAACCCGGTCGCTCACTGCGTTGGGCAACACCGACCACTGCTGGTCCTCCAGCCACGGATGGGCGTCGTCATAATCATGTATTGGCCACTGGGATGCATTGACTCCATCGACCATATCGTTGTACGAAAGATGAAACCCTGTGATGTTTCCGTAGCCTGACGTATAGGTGGAGTTTTGGAGCTCTTGGTGGCTTGCCTTCAACTGGCGCTGGAACCTTACCAAGGTGTTCTTTTCTTTGGTAGAATGGGGTTGATCATTTCCTGACGGCAACGTCAAGAATATGAACATTATTATGAAGAACAATAGCCTCTGGCGATCAACTTGCATTGTGGTATTGTTGATGGCAAGAACACTGATGATTGAGTTGATTTGTTTAAGTGAGGCTGCTTATGTAATGCTGTGATTGCCCCTCAAAGTGTGGAGTGAGTGGTGTAGATATGGAGAGATGGAGGTATGGAGAAAGGTATATTGGTATATAGGTATATGGGTATTATTAGGGTCATGGTCTAGAACAAGATTAGATATAGCTGTGTAGTCTTTGGTCGAAGTATTAAGTAGAGGTAGGTGATATGACAGATACAGTCTACAGTGCTGCGAGATAGCGAGAAATTCTAGCGAGGCAATTTACTGAGAGTTAGTGAGACGAATTACCGAGACAATTAGCGGGACTTATAGATAGCAAGGAAGGAGACTGGAATCAGTGCTAGGATGTTTACCAGCGTAGAGAATAGACAGTGAAGTCATTTGTGCATAAGTAAGTTCGAAAGGATTGGCTGTAGATAGGACTGCAAATTGTTCTTGAAGATGTTCTTGGTAGCTGATTTGATTGAATGAAAATTATGTAGTCACATCTATTTCAGTAATCCGGCTTAGCTGAGCTCAGTTCATATATGTAGACTGTAGTTGTAAAGACGTGCTAGGATGTTCCAATTGACTGATCAGTGTTCCACAGCAGAATCAAAGTCTTAATTTGCACCCAACCAATGCTACTGACGCCAAATAGATAGAGAACACTACACTGCCAGGATGTAGGGGTTAGCGTTTAGAGGTTTTGATGGTCTTAATATTAATATATTCTTTGTAAATATACTTGATACAGCTATTTAACAGTTCTAATCAGACATGACTACAGCTCGATAATTCATATGTTGATTAATTTTGGACGGTACCTAAGGTAACCTTTTGGGAATACTATAATTGTCCTGCAACTATATTGCTGGAATGGAAACACCATGATTACACAAGGAGTATACCAATTACGGCAGCAAGCACTATGGTCAACCCACTAGTGAGGCTCTTGTGAGTAGCATCGTTAGTGGATCTGGCCTGCAAAGGGACGGTGGCAGCTGCGGAGCTGGATGGTAATGCCTCGGCCTCGAACTTGAAGAGAGGCTTGGTGGAGTTGGTGACGGAGGTGGTGTTGGTCTTGGAGGTGGTGACAGGGTTCACTTGGGTAGAAGTTTTGGCAGAGACAATGGCAGACGAAGATGCGTGTACGGTAGTTGAGGCTGAGATGGTTTCTTCCTCGCAGTCGTCTTCGTCGTCGTCGTTTCCAGAGCTGCCGCTACCTGGGTTACCTTTAGAGCCAGAACCGGAACCGGAACCAGAACCAGAACCAGAACTAGAACCAGAGCCAGAACCACTTGAGCCAGAGCCACTTGATCCGCTAGAACCAGAACCACTGGATCCAGAGCTGCTAGATCCAGGGTGGGAAGAACCACTGGATCCGGAACCCTCGCTAGGACAGTCCCAGTAGTATTCGTCATCATCTTGGTCGTTATCTCCAGGACAAATACAGTTTGGATTACAAGCGGTGTTTCCAGAGCCAGAGCCTCCCCAGACATTGGTAGGTTGAGGCTTGGAAGTGCCCAGACCCCAGCCGTTGAAAGGACCTGAACCTGAACCGGAACCTTGAGTTGCAGCAGGAGCAGGGCAGTCCCATTCCCAGTCGTCGTCGTCGTTATCTGGCTCGTTGTCGTCGCATTCCGGTTCAGAACCGGCAGATCCTGAACCAGAAGAGCCAGAATTCCAACCAGATCCAGAAGATCCAGAGGAGCCAGAAGATCCAGAGGAGCCAGAAGATCCAGAGGAACCAGAGGAGCCAGAGCCAGAAGATCCGGGAGTCCAACCAGTAACTTGGGCTACGTGCGTGGTATAGGTGGTGGTATACTGGGTGTTGAATCTGGTATAAACCAGGGTAACGTATCCGGTGCTGTATACTGGCTCTTCACAGTCGTCGTCCTCTTCTGGGTCGGAAGGAGTATGGGTGACAGTAGTGATAACAGTTCCTTCACTGGTGATTGTGGTAGGAACCGTCTTTGGAGGAGCAGTGGTGGTGACTGGAGGAGCAGTAGTAGGAGCAGTGGTTGGGTCAGTACAGTCTTCTTCGTCATCATCGGAAGATACTACAGCATTCGATTGAGTTGGAGAAGGTGGTGCGGTGGTGGCTTTGGAGGTGGTAGGCGCAGTGGTAGGTGCAGTGGTGGTGGGAACAGATGGTGCAGGAGGAGCAGTAGTCTCTTCACACTCGTCGTCATCGTCCGAACTAGTGGTGACTGGGGTATTGCTCGAGGCTACTGGGCCACTTGTTTTTGAAGGAACAGGAGTGGTGGATTCTTCACACTCATCGTCGTCATCACTAGAAACTGCACTGGAAGCTGGAGCACTAGATGCTGCGTGTGAGGCTGGGCCACTGGAAACTGCACCGTGGCTTTGTGGTCCTCCAGAAGGTACTGGGACGTGAGAAGTGGCTGAAGGAGCAACGGAGGAAGTTGGGTCCACGCACTCTTCATCGTCGTCGCTTGAATGGGAAGCCGTAGGAGCAGCCGAAGATGCAGTTTGACTTGGAGCAGCGGTTCTGGTAGGAGCAGAAGTGGTGCTAGCAGCTGGTTTGCTGGTAGTAGGGCTAGCAGTGGTGGTAGCACTTTGGCTAGGTGCGGTAGTGGACTCGTCTATGCACTCTTCGTCATCATCAGAAGCGCTGGATGTGGCCAATAAGTTGGCAAAGAGTCCTTTGGTAGCAGTAGAGTTGTGGCTAGATGAAGCAGAGCTGGAACTAGGCACAGAGCTCGAGCTAGGAGCAGAGCTAGGAGCAGAGCTGCTGCCGAAAAGTGCGTCCAAAAACCCTTCGGAGCTGGAGCTAGGTGCAGCACTGCTGGAAGAGCTGAACAACTTGGCGTTAACACTGCTAGATGCACTCTGCGTGGATGTCACCGGCACGCTCGAAGCTGCTGATGAGCCCAACAAGCCATCAAGGAAGCTGGGAGCGGAACTGGACAGCGCAGGCGCACTAGATGATGCAGCTTGAGGTGCTAATCTTTGGGCTTGTAATTTTGCAGCCGCAGAAGAAGAGCTAGCTAAACTCGAGCTAGACAAGCTGGAAGAGCTGGAGCTAGATGAGTTGGATGCTATGGAGCTGGAGCTACTCAAGTCCAGCAAGAAACCCAACGGATTTGTGTCTGATGCAACTGGTGTAGCCGATGGTGCTGCTGGTGCTGCAGCCGCATTATTAGATGGAGTGGCTGCGGGAGCAGCTTGTGCGGCAGCCGGTGCGGCTTGTGCAGGAGCGGCTGCGGGTGCAGCAGCGGCACCCGATGATGTGCCAAATAACGAGTCGAGGAATCCTCTTTTTTCTTGCTTTTGTTCTCCGTTTTCCAATGCGTTCGCAACGGCGGAAGTTACTAATACTGTGCCAACAACAGATGTTATTCTCATTATAATTATAAACCGAATAAACCCTTCACTGGCATTAGCCTATGGACAGTAACAAGTATTTTTTCTTTTTAACGAGAGAATGAATGAACGGGTGATTCAAAGTATTCGAGTTGTGAAAACAGGTTCCTAAGTATGGCGGATTTGTCTCTTACATATACTCTAGCCTTATGTCTCCACTCCGAATCCAGTAATTTTGGAACATCCCCAAACGGTTAAATTGCGTTCTTCTCTTGTATCCGAATGGGGAAATTCTATCGAGTTTGCAACCATCACCTTCCGCATTCGGTAACGCAATGGAGCCCTCGAGTCCCTCGACAAATTCCCGAATCCGGTAACTGGGTCACGTGTGCGGATCCTTCCTGGGGTCGGCTCCGCTAAAGCCCACGAAAGCCTTTGGCAAACAAAGGCGAACAAAGGACTAATAGAGCTATCACCAAGATCTTCGGGGTTTTTAGATATCCTTGAGGGTGGATTCCCTAAGGCTTCCGCCGAGAGAATTGAATTGCGGTACTACATTACGGGGAGCGCAGTTGCAGTAAGTGTGTATAAGTCAACTACAGTCGTTGGTGCTATTCTTCCTATATTCGTACTCGTAGTGTGGGTCTGGGCTCATTAGACGAGCCAGATCCTACTGTTTTGGGTATAACTTACGATTCGGCAAGCGTAAAGAAAAAGCGGAGAACATAACTTTCCTCCTGTTGTGTTTGGGAATATTCTAAACATGGACCATCACTGCACAATGAGCTATGTTGCAGCCGAGAAAAGTCTGGGCACCGTGCCCTTTGATACAACCACCTCAGGACCTCCCCACCTTTTGCCCACAAGTTCCCAATGCGGCGATATGCATTGCATGTTCCTGCATGGTGTGTAATTTCCTATTCCGGTAAAGAATCTACGGCTGCAAAATTGTTCAATACTCAATATATTAGTAAAACTTAGGTATTCAGAAGTAAACAGACGTTGATCTGCAAAAAAGGCAACGATAGAAGGGTAAATATTTAGTGGTATGTAGGTTAGATGACTTATTTTCTCATGAGATAAAGGTATTCATCTGGAGACAATTGTTGGGCTCTTCTGGTGAGCTCTCTTCTGATAGCTTTCTTTGCTTGTCTCTCCACGATCTTTCCTTCTTCTCTCTTGGAGTTGGCGACACCGCCGGAACAGCAGCATTCTTCGTCGCCTGTAGGAGTACCAGTAGTGGTACCAGCTGGGGCACCAGTAGCAGCAGGAAGGCCAGTGCCAGGAGCAGCAGTACCAGTAGGACCACTGATGGAAGAAGTAGATGAGCTTCCACCGAAAATAGCGTGGAAAATGGCTTCGAAGATTTGGCCGATGATACGTCCAATAGAGGATCCGATGGAAGAAGTACCGTTGTTAGTTCCAGAACCAAACAAGTCGTTAATGATGCTATCGAAGAAACCAATGAATCCACCACCAGAACCGTCGCTAACTGCTTTGGATTGTGGGGAGCCAGAAGAAGAAGAACCACCAAAAATGGCATTGATGACATCTTCGATAATATTGGTGAAGGACAAGTCATGGTTTTGGTATTGTTGCCAGATGGAAGACAAGATTTTGCCCACAATGTCAATGATATCAGCGATGATAGTACCGATAAGACTTGGGTGACTAGAACCACCGCCAGTGGTGCTTGGAGTAGATGAGTTAGAAGAACCACCAAAGATGTCGCCGAGCAAACCGCTGAGGAAGGAGCCGAGGTCGGTGGTCAGGGTAGGAGATGGAGAGCTTGGGTTGGTGGTAAGAGTTGCAACAGTACCAGTGGTGGTAGTTGGGCCACTGCCGAAGAAATCGTTGAAGAGCTCATCCAAAATACCTTCACTAGTAGAAGTAGAAGTGGTGGTTGGAGCAGTGGTGGTTGGAGCGGTGGTGGTGGAAGGAGTACCAAAAATATCCCCGAGGAGTCCACCAAGACCAGCTCCGGAGGTGGTAGCGGAGGAAACAGCAGAAGCTACAGAAGTAGCGACGGAAGAAGCAGCAGGGTAGATTTCACTGACTAAGCTTGAAGCAGCAGAAACAGCTGGAGCAGGAACAGTGGAAGTTGCGGCTGGAGGATTGGAGCTGATTCCGCTGTAAAGCTTGCTAACTGGTGCAGCACTTTGAAGAGTGGCAGCCGTGGTTGGAGCAGCAGAAGAAGCAGGGGTGTTGCCCAAAGCAGAATCAAGAAGGTTGTCGATCAAGTCACGTTTTCTGATTTCTTGTTCGAACAAATCACGTTGAGATTTTGACAGTAAGATGGAGCTGAGAACGTCGCCAGCAAGACCAGATTGCTTAACGGAGTTGAAAAGGGAGGAGAAATCAATGTTCTTGGCAGCGGAAGACACCAAAGAAGTGGCGGCTTCTTTCAATTGGTCGTTTTCCATCACGGTTTTGGAAAGAGTAGACAATAAGCCAGAGCTTTCCAATGCGTTGTAGACCAGCGAAACGTATTCTGGAATTTCTCTCTTGGCCACGCCGACTACTTCAACTTCTTCTTCCACATCATCTCTCTTAGAGGATGGGTTCAGGAACAAGGTCTTGGCGTAGTTCAATGCAGTAGGCAACAATTCAGGGTCGTCCAAAACGAAGTTGTAGAACTTGGAGCCCAAGTCGGAGTTCTTGATGGCCGAAACCAACGAAGAGGCTGTGAAATTTTGAGCTACGATAGCATTAGTGATTTGGTCTGCCGAGAATTGCGACGAGCCGGTGTATTTTTCAAGCAAGTCTTCAAGCGAAGAGCCCGAAATTTGCTGCACAACCAGCGACAAGTCTCTCTTACCGTTGGACTGTTCGACCTCTCTGATGGAGTTCAAGATGGCGTCCACGTCATCTCTCTTAGTCTCTTTTTTGGCCAAAGGAGCAGCAGAAACCAAGCTCGAGGAAGCAAGTGCAGCGACTGTTATTATAGAACCGAATCTCATTGTAACTATGGAGTAGTTGGATGGCTGCGAAATGTAGTGGAGAATTCGATTTAAACACTTGGTATTGAGATTGTAGTGTGGAAAACTGAAGAACAAAAACCTAAACACTCCAGGAATTTAGGTCGTTTATAAAGTTGCCCAGAAATCGCTGGCGTTCCCATCATAAACCCAGGAATAGGACCTTGTGCCATACTGGACTGACATTAGCGATTGCTGAAATAGGAAATTTTGGTGCTGCACCAGGTGCAGGATTGCCTATTTGGGTAAATGGTCGAAACATACCTGTTTAGGTGATGGAGGTATATTGTTGGCAGGCGAATCAGTTGTTTGGATCTGTTTGACGTGGCTGGAGTATTGTAACCCCTAGCTCAAACGGGAGAGAAGGCTGTATATGACCTGGGCTTAGATTCGGAATAATCCCCGTTCCACAATTGAAATCTTTGCGAGTGCTGAATCAGGTAAACATATGGGTGGCTTGGACTGAGCAAAATCCACTCAAGCACTCAAATCTCAGGTACCATACCAGATGAACAGCTCAGATAAACTCTACAGGGATGAACACGGCGGGGGAGGCGAGGTAATTGCGATTCGATGCCACTCGAGCCACCGTACCCACGTTATCAACTAGCAAACTAGCAAACTTTGACACATCTTTTGAAGCTGCCGTACGTTTCTTATCAGAATGGAGCTCCGTGCCATGTTTGGGTCTGTTGGTGTCAGCTGGTTTGCAGCTGTCATCATAAAACATCCTAGACCTTTCAAGCGTGCGCCTTGCCACGTGACATACGCTTTCCTTACTATTTTCACTCCAATAACGGCAAGTGATTCAACAGCAACAATGAGAGCTTCTGTGGTTAGATTGGTGAGGGCTCGTCGTCCTGAAAGAAACCAGGCACCATTGTTGCCTCCACTCAAACTCTACCAAGCAATTTTACGCGCACATGTCCACAAGCTTCCGGCCGAGCTCCGGCCCTTGGGAGATCAATATGTCAAGGCGGAGTTCAAAGCCCACAAGGATACGGACAATCCGTTGCACATTGTTGGGTTTCTTACTGAATGGCAAGATTATTTGAGAGCCGTGGATGGGGGCTCATGGATGGACGGAAAGATCAGAAAGGATGATCTTGAGAAGATGTCGCCCGAGCAGATTGGCCAGTTGTACGAGTTGATGCAGGAAACCAAGAGAATCGGGACCGAAGAGGATATGTAAATAGAAAGAAATACTACTAAACATTTAGAAATAGACAGCTACGTGTAGAATATCCATTTCTCTATCATTTCTATTCAAATAAACCAATTTACTAATAGTATGTCAATTCGTATCAAGTCTTCAAATTGTACGAGTGATACTTTATTTGATGTAGACTTAATTTTTCTGCGCAACGTTCAGGGCCTGTTTTTCGCGTGAAATGTTACCTGGGTCCCTATGAGTGCTACTACTATATTTCCGCTAACTCTACAATGAATCTTTTCTGATCATTTATTCTGGTCTGTCTATATCTATAATCCCTTGCCGTAGTTACCGGAAGCAAAGAAGTCCATGATGATCTGAACTACATGTTCCAAAGCCTTCAACCAGACTTCCAACTGTTCACTAACACGAGCCTGATCAGCTCCCAACTTTTCAAAAAATTCTTTTCTGTAAGGACATGCTTTCATGGCCAACTTGAAAATGGGCTTGACCAACATACCGTGGTACTGAGACAAGGTTTTGCTGTATGCATCGGTGAAAGTCTTGGTCAATTCCAAGGTTGGGTTGTTGACGGTTTCTCTCATGGCCTGGGCAGTGAACTGTAATCCACGCGACAACCACAACAATCCCTGGGTGGCGGTTTTGGTTTTCGAACCTGCTTCAGACAAAATCAAGTCTTGAAGAGTTCCAGAGCCAGCTGGATCAGACAACAACTTGGTTCTAATTTTGGCAATGTTGCCTGTCATGTCTTTCTGGACCACCGCGAATGCAGAGGAGCCCAACAAGTCGAATAACTTGACCAAAGACTCCGAAGCTTCCAAGAAGGCAGCGGTGTCGACTTTGTTATCGACTACAGGTACATCAGCAAAGGATTTTTTCAGTTCGTCAAAGAAGGTGGACATGTTGTAGATGGTAGAGAAAGAGTGACAAGTGTTGACTTTTTATTTATGAAAGCGGACGACACCGCGGGGTCGCGTTAAAAATAACAGGCAGTAAAAGTAAACAGGCGGTGCGAATCTAGCCTCGCCGTGTCTACGCCAACACTGGAAACACAGTCTACAAATACTCTCTTCTATTACCAGATCGTACCAACGCTATTCATCTGAGGGGCTCTGACTACTTTGCAATCTTAAACTTCTTTTAGTCACCCTTAGTGACTCTTCCCTTTACCTCTAGTGTTGCTCCTTTTCCTGTCTGCAGGATACATTTTCTTACTTGTTTTGGCATATTTTTAAGTCTAAATGTGGTGGCCCTCGAGACCAGTCGTAAGTGTATTCTTCTCTATACTATAGACTATTACCGCCATGTTTATCACCACTCGAGATTTTCTGCCCATTTGACCTGTTTCTTTTCTTCCTTGGCACGTCGTATGGCTGTGCCATTGTATTCGTCGTACTCTTTGATTGTATAGAACCCAAGCCGTTTATCGGCTACTGCATCCTTGCGATGAAAAAACTTATTAGCGAGCACCTTAATTATGGCCATTTTTTGCACCTTGGACTTTTCGTCGTTGGTGGGAATTTGCACAATTTCATTGGCATCTTCTGGCAACGGAAAGTCGTCCCCGCTCGAGGCATTGAGTTCGGTACCAAACTTGGTGGCGTCATTGATCAGGCCCGTCAGCGAATTGACCATGTATATGCTTGGTTTGGATTCGGTGTATTTTATCGAAGGCTTGAGTGGGGTACTGGTACGATGCTGAGGGGTGCATATACGGCGGGGAGGATGTTCCTGTTCGGGCAGAGGGTCTCTTTTGACTGCAAAGTTGAGATCTTTGCGAAACTCACTGGTATGTATGCTCGTGCCCTGCGGTTTGAGAATGGGTATGGCGGTCTTTTGGTTGCGGCGCGGCGACCGAAAAAATACTTTGTTGGACTTTTTGATTGAATTGGCTTCTTTATTCTTTACAGTCTTGAGTGGATCGGGGTATGGACTCAAATTCTCCTTGTCTTGGTCTAGATACGAGCTCAACAGCACGTCAAGAGAATCATGTTCCGGCTTATTGAACCGGCCCTTGTAGAATCGCGTCCGAAGCTGGTCGTCCATCTCGTAGTCGGGCCCATACTGGAGTCCCATGGCCTCTACCATTTTTTCTACCTTGTCATTATTGAGTCTCTGGCCGGTTTCGTAGCCCCACCCGGTCGCATCTTCGTCATTATCCGCACCAAAAATATCAAACTGGCTCTTTTTTCGCCCCACGGACCCGCGCCTCATGTTGTTGGTCACTTGGAAAAGGTCATTGGAATTGCTGGTGCCGTTGTTGGCATTATCGGGGCGTAGCACTACCAGTGAAAAGAGGGGGTTTTTGGTATTAAATGGGGGGAAACGTAGCGAGTTTTGCATGGCGCTGGTATCTGATTTGTGGTAGTGGCCTGTTTGTTTTGTGGGTTCGGTTTCGTTGTTGATATAGTCGATGCTCATGACAGAGGTGTTGGAGTCGTCTATGAGGCCATTCCAATCGAGTTTTATATCTTCCTCGTCAAGTATAGGCTCTATGCTATCGTACATATTGATATTAGTTCACGTTAGATTGTTGTAATTGGTACTTTGATATGTTGTTTGGTGGTTGTTTGGTATATCGAAGGTTGGTGGTTGATGTTAGGTGATACTATGATAGTGGTGTGTTTGATGGGTATCCTAAATTCCTGGAATACGAGCAATATCGTATTAGGCAGGTTTACACACGATTTGGTATAGGCTAGTAGGTGTGCTAGTTGAGTAAGGGGCTGATCGTAGGACTATCTTAGACTTGTATGCTCTTCTTATACACTCTTCACTGTTCAAAATGTTTTTGTTTATGCTCGCTAAATGATGTTTACAAACAGTCCGTTTTTGGCAGTGCGGATGTTGGGAAGACAGATGGATGTCTTGGACGAGCGTTGTCTATTGAGCTGAATAGGGTCCCTGACTAGTGTATAGGGCTTGTCTTGTTGTTGTATCCTAAACAGGAGCGGATATTGGTTATTTTGGACTGGCTCAAGAGGTCCAACAAAATTTGCTATCAAGCATCCTTGCACTTATATGCACCTGTCAAGTAGCCGCACAAGAAGCAGGTGCATGAGATAACAGTACTACAAACACTACGAAATACCACTATGAGAAGCATACTTGACAGGCTAGAGACCAGGTAGGGTTCCATATGGACAAACAGGATAGATAGCTCAAGTGGTATAGTAGTTTTCAGGAACTAATTTGTCTAGAGACGAATACAATACTATTCCAAGGCCCTGAACAATACGAATTTTTGCCATTTTTTTTGCCATTTTCTGTAAAATCAATAAACCTACCCAGTTAGTCCACTTCACATTAACAATATATGGGCAAAAACTTCTATCCATGAATGTCCATAATTGGGCAAACTTCTGTCCAGGAAAGATGAAATGGAAGTTTGGGTTTGGAATGTGAACACAGACCAAATACAAGACATTATATACAATTATACAATGGATATCTTCCGCCTTTAGACCTCTGGTGGCTTAGAGAACCGCCGCGCGCGCTCATTTTTCTTCCTTTTCTCGCTATATCCCTCCTGTTTCTCACTAATTCTCACTACTTTTCGCACTAAAGTTGCTCGCTAATTTAGTGAGCACTTCGAACACTTTGAGCGAGTCTTGCTTTTCCGCCTTTGCTCACTCAGCATATTATCTATTATCTATAATCTCCATGAACTTGGAAGAAATCTTATATCGTAGACTTCTTCAGTCTCCAGGGTTCCACAACTGGGTACGCAAAATACATGCCCGGATCAACCGTATCCCATATGTTCCTCCTGAAGGGTTTGATCATATGAAGAAAATGACCGCACTGGAGTTTCGCCCTACAAGATTCCAGCAGTTCAATGCATTCAGAATCATCTGGTTGGATGAAATGAAAAGGTCTTTCGGATTACGAAGATAAATTATGCGATCTATAAACTAGCGTTGACCTGCAATGCTATAAAGACCAAAAAGAAGCGAGGTGAACAAGCATGATGCGCTTGAACAACACCAGGATTGCAAGAAGAACCAGAGGCTGAGCCAGGCTAGACTGGGAAAAAACCAACGAGGAGAACTATGAATGCTATAGAGGTTGAAAAACATACCCAAACTCTTTAATCGAGCCTTGGGTGCAATGGTTGTATTCAATGCTTCGAATACAGCTGTAGTTGGGCCAAGTTCAAGTAGTCGTTCTCGGCCGGCTCAACGAATTCCTGAAGTTGTTTCAAGCTGCGGATATTTGACGAGCTCTTGTGATATCTCAGCTCGTACAACGTCTTAAACAACGACAACACAAACGAGTCAATGTCTACGTGGGGCACATCTTCATCTATAATGAACTCGAACTTATCGCCTTCGTCTCCGTTCAAATCAAGCCAAACAATGGCTCTGTTACCATTAGCCTTCTCGTAGTATTGGATCTTCAAGTCTGCTGTTATTGGATAGTTCCATTCGTCCTTGGACGCTTCTGCTCCCAACGCTTTCTTGTTGAGATCTGAGTCGTCGACAAACTCTTCGTCTTCATCGGAATCTTCTGGAAATCCGTCGGAGCCTCTACTGTAGTCCAACTCGCCCTCTTTAGATGCTCTGGTAATACATAACTGGTAAAAGTACGGTGTGGTTGTTTGTTGTATAGAAGCAAAGGCGTCGTTGTATAAGCACTCGAGTTCTCCCTTGGGCAGTTGTGGCAGACGCGTGAGAAATAGCTTGCCTGAATGGATCAGCGCCACCTCATCTGTCTTCAGGGCCCCTCCTATGAATTTTCTAATGAAATTCATGCTATTGTTGTGGTGGTGTTCGAAATCGTCTGACGACCTTAACTGTTTGGAGTTGGCTGCCCCGGGCTGTGTGCAGGTCCACCCCTGAGCCGAAGAGCACTGGGGCTCAGAAGAGTCCTCGGGGTTCGGTGATAAACACCGATGGAGATGTGCGAGATACTCACATCCAAGCGCTTATATGGCTGTGGGTGTGGAGTCAGGTGGGCTATCACGCATGGGTAAAATGAAACACCGGTGTACTGTGGTCCTAACGATCCATCCTCTAATCGAGTACTTCGATGGGCTGCGAAAAAGTTAACTTGAACTTAAACGAGGAAGGCTACTAAAGATGTATGCTTTCTTTTGTCATATATAGAATAATTATCTGATGATACGAGCGCTACATTCACCGTAAGCTCTTTTCATCTATAATAAAGTTTTTAATTGGCAATTTGACACATTAATTAGCATTGTAATTGACGTGGGCGATCCATCACAGTGGGGCTGATCGAGGCTTACGTAACCCACTATCCCTGGCACCAGAGAGGCTGGAACGCAAAAGATGAGGGTGCTCTGTTGTTCACCGCAAGGGAGCAAGTTGACGCGAAGCTATGGTCTATAGTTGAAGTTTATTCCTTCAATCATGATTTTCATCCTCGCTATTAGGCGGGCTGTCTCATTTTTCCCCAGGCAGTCTCGTTATACTTTTATGCCAAGTCCCCGCTATTTTTTCGCACTGCCTCTCTAGCCGTTCCACTACATATCGCTCAATGTAGACATAGTACTGTGCTTACAGTTATCTGCATCTCTATTGTTGTCCTACGACTGTCTTCCACTCACTCACTAAGCTCTATAGTGTAGTCCCCGAATATCGTAGAATCTTTGCATCAGTCTTGTTTCGATCCGCGCTATTGACTCATTACAGATAAGTTGTGAGCAAGCGGAAATCCCAAACGGGCCGTGCATAAAAGTATATAAATGAATTTCCATCTGCTTCTAGATTTTTCACACTACAAGAAGAATGGGAGATGATAAGATAGATAAAGAAGCAGACAAGATAGAGCCGAATGAAGAGGCTGCACCAATGCTGTCGTCAAAAGCATATTTGGAACCCACCAATTCATCAGACTCTTTAGCATCATCCATAGGTTCAAACGACTACGAAGAACCAGTTGCTTTAAATCAAGAGAATGAGCTCGAACAAGCAAACAAACCTCGCAAGAGGTCATTTAGTGCATTTTCCGGACAAGCATTGAACTCGTTGCGATCGATAACGCGAACTAGTTCCATGAACTCTTCGGCATACGCCCAGGCATTGAGCCGGGTTCCTACTGGCTACTCTGTTAAAGACATTTACGGAGAAATGAACGATGCTGACATCAGTCTAAGAAGATCTGCAACCAGAAACACCATTCTTGATTCGTTGCATAATAGAGTACGAGAAGAATTGGAAAGACTGTCCAGTTCAGAGGCACATGACGATGAAAAAGATCTTGATAGAAAGGAAAGCAGGCAAGACGAGGGCCTTTACCAGAACATCTCGGACGTTCCAGTGCCAGCAAAGAATTATGGTGGAGAGTATGCATCTTTGGACCCGGAGCTCGTAACCTGGAACGGGGAAGATGATCCGGAGTACCCCAGAAACTGGCCTGTTTCGCAAAAGGTGTTCCAGACCGTACTTGTTTCCATCTACACGTTGATATCGCCCATGTCTTCATCGATGTTATCGCCAGCTATGGATCAAATAGCAGAAGACATTCACATCACCAAAGATTCGGTGAAGTCATTGAGTGTTTCCATTATGATTTTAGCATGGGCTGTGGGCCCATTATTGATCGCGCCATTATCAGAAAGTGACAAGATGGGAAGGCGAACGGTGCTCAATTTTTCGATATGGGCGGTATTTTTTTTTAATTTGGGGTGCGGGTTCGTGAAAACACCTGCTCAACTATGTGTGTTGAGGTTTTTGGGAGGTTTGGGAGGATGTGCGCCTTTGAGTGTTGGTGCAGGAACACTAGCCGACTTGTGGAGCGACAGCCACAGACAAATCGCAATGGCCGCATACTCGATATCGCCCACTTTGGGACCTGTGTTGGCTCCGGTCATATCGAGTTTTATAGTGCAGAACAAGTCGTGGCACTGGGTATTCTACGTGCTCGCCATCTTCAATGGTGCTGTGGCTGTATTTGGATTAGTATTTTTCAAGGAAACGTACTCGCCGCGCCTTTTGAGACTTAAAGCCATCAAGTTACGTAAGGAAACCGGAAACGAGCATCTCCACACCATCTACGAGATTGCCGATGGAGAGACCAAATGGGGCAAGATCAGCGTCAACATGAGCAGACCCATCAAGCTACTTTTCAAGCACCCTATGGTCTTGGGGTTGGGTTCGTTTATGGCGTTTGTATATGGGTTTATGTATATAATGGTGGTGACGTTCCCAGCTGTGTTCCGGGGCATTTATGGTTTCAGCATTGGAATTTCTGGGCTTATGTATCTTCCTATGGGAATAGGCTACGTAATTGGCACAGTATTCTGGGCATACGTTATCCAGGTCGTGTACGAGCGAATGAAAGCAAGCAACGGCGGAGTGTCCAAGCCCGAGCACCGGCTCCCGTGCCTCTGTTTTGCATCGCTAGGCATTCCTGTGGGATTAGTATGGTACGGCTGGTCGGCCCAGAAACATCTCCACTGGATAATGCCCAGCATAGGGTCAGCTATTTTTGCATTTTCGTTTGTCGCGGTGTTCCAAACGATCCAAAATTACTTAATTGACATGAACAATCGTTTTGCAGCCAGCTCGGTCGCAGCCGCAGCAGTGTTCCGGCTGTGTTTTGGGTTTGCGTTCCCGCTTTTTGCCAACTCTATGTATGCAGCACTTAACTACGGCTGGGGCAACACGTTGTTTGCTCTCATTGGGCTTGCCTTGGGCTTGCCGTTCCCGGTGTTCTGCTTAATGTACGGAGAACGGTTGCGCAATTGGGCCAATGTGCGTATGGACCGCGAACAGGCCGCGAGGGATGCCAGGAACCTTGAGAGACTCAAGAAACAACAGGCAGCCGGCTATAAATAGAGGTATACAGACGTAAATAGACGCTATAGCCGTGATTGTTGGGCGTAAACGGTAGTTTCTCCGGGGTTACCCCAGAATTGATATCCATGGATCGATTTCCATGGAAAGAGTCACGTGTGAATGTGGGGTAGAGCGGGAGGGATGGGCCCGCCTTAGGTGGTTCATTAGCGAGTGGCAAGCAGTGATTTTTTCCAGCGAGGCTTTTACTTTCGGTTATTGGATTGGTCCCGCCTTTGCTCAGGGTCGGGTAGCACATATCCAGGGATATGTACAACTGATATCACAACGTTTTCGATCCCAACAGCTCGTAAGTGCTCAAACTGCCCAGCTGGACCAATCACGCCCGAAGGGCCCTTGTGGTGAAGTAATCATGCGTCAAAATGACGCCCGATGACCACAAGATGACATAAACACTCGCTTTGTAATCGCGCGCACACATCGCCTATTACGTAACCCCGAGCCCGCTGAACCCGCCCCGGCGAGTGCAAAACGAGCTTGGTCTTTTCTTTTGGTCATTTCTTTTACCCGCCCTGTAGAAGTATATAAAGAGTAGGAAGAGTGGAGCTACGGGACCATTTGAATTATTAGATTGACATTACACATATCATGGATTTCTCATACGAAAACGTCGTGCCTAACTTCAGATTGGATGGTAGATTGGCCATCCTTACCGGTGGATCAGGTGGTTTGGCCTCTGTCATCTCCAGAGCCTTGATTGCCCAAGGTGCTGAAGTTGCCCTTGTCGACATGAACTTGGAACGTACCCAGAACGCAGCTAAAGAATTGCTTGCATGGGGCGAGTCCACTCTCAAGGGTAAGCACGAATCGCCAATCGGCGCGGTTTCCGCTTGGGCGTGCAACATCGGAGATGCCGAGAACGTTGAAACCACATTCGCCGCAATTAACGAGCACCACAACAAAATCGCAGACTTATTAATCAACTCGGCCGGGTACTGTGAAAACTACCCAGCTGAAGAATACCCAGCCTTAAATGCTGAAGCCCTTATGAAAGCTAACTCTTTGGGCGCATTCTACGTGTCGCAGTCGTTTGCCAGACCTTTGATCCAGAACAACTTGAAGGGATCAATCATTTTAATCGGTTCCATGTCTGGTACCATTGTCAATGACCCACAACCACAGAGCATATACAACATGTCCAAGGCCGGTGTGATCCACTTGGTGCGCTCCTTGGCTTGTGAATGGGCTAAGTACAACATTAGAGTCAACACTTTGTCGCCGGGCTACATTTTGACTCCTTTGACCAGAAACGTGATTGCCGGTCACTCAGAGATGAAAGAAGAGTGGGAGTCCAAGATCCCTCAGCATAGAATGGCCGAACCAAAAGAGTTTGTTGGTTCTATTCTCTACTTGGCTAGTGAAACCGCTTCTTCTTATACTACAGGCCACAACTTGGTGGTCGATGGAGGTTACGAATGCTGGTAATCGCCTCCCCACCCCCTTCTTCCCCTTTTTAGCTCCCAAATAGATAAACCTGTATATTATGTGAATCGTTGATATGATTAATGTAGGTCACGTGGCTCGCTTACCACGCGGAGCCCCTGATAACTTCACGCCGTGCCAGCGTGCGTTGACACGTGCGCAGAATATTCTACAGGACAACAACACGGCCCTATCCGGCAATTCGCTCGGTACCGTCGCAGCAAGTTTTCTAGCCCACGTAGGGTATTGTCGCCTTGTTTATTGCGTCATTACCGATTGAGAAATTGAAAGTAACAACAAGGTATATGGGGTTACAATCGTGGTTTAGCTACATTCGTCCCTTATCTCAGTACTCTTACAATATGCCATTCATCGCCTCGCGACTTCCAGAAAAAATCGCATTGTATACAGCCAATGTTCTAAGAGGCTTTAATAATATCTAATACTTACTAAAATCTATCTGAACTTAGTCAAATGAAATCTGAATGAGTCAAAACACAACCCATTACTGCTAGTACGACTCTGGTACTGCTCTAATAACTCGTAAGTTGTTTGAGGTAATGTCCACGTGACAAGTCCTCTGACTATTACTCCAATTCTCTACGTATAGTCGATTGACCCAACTCAACTTTTTACTAATCTCGTACTTTTTTGCAATTTGTAGAGATTTTGGTAAATCTTTACAAAAAATTTATCAAATCGTTGCTAAATTTTCCTATCGCACTTAACTCGATTAAGACGAAATAGCAACTTGGGCAATCGCACTCTCGATTTACGACCTGGTATCCCGCCTCTACTATTGTATTTCTTGGGGGTGGCCAGGATGTTGCATAGCTCGTGTTTCACTTGCTCAAATATCTCGTGTATTTGCAAACATGCCGCTTATGTTGTCAAGTTATTCGTAGAAATAAATTACTACAATAGACATTCTCGAGCATCCGGCATGGCGTGGTTTCTTTTAATTTTCGGGTTCGTATCTGGATTGGGAAGCACGACTTCCCAAAAGAGAACAAAATTCTTCGTCAGCTCTGAGTTCGCAACACCCCCGGTTTAACCGGAGCTCGCTTTGCAGAGCAAACAAAAGAAATTCGCCCCATAATGTATCTATCTTTTGGTGTTTATGTTTTGTTACCTGCATTACGCTCTTGTTCCACTGATAAAATTTTATTGTTACACTTTTTCCTTCCCATTTGTTCCATAGTATGGTGCAAGATCCCCAAACCATACAAATGATAAAAAAGTTTTTTCGGTATAAATTGGTACCAAAATCCTCCAAAGTCTGAAATTATAATTCTCATCTACATTCACTCGCTCAATAATCATAATGCAATTCTCTAAAGTCGCCGTCCCAGCCATCTTAGCTGCCTCCGTTTCTGCTGCTGCCAACGTTACCATCACCACCGATGTCGTTGTCACTGACTACACCACCTACTGTCCAGAACCAACCCACATTGTTGTCAACAACAAGACCATCACCGTCACTGAAGCTACCACTTTGACCATCACCGGTCCATGCACCATCCCAACCACCTACGTTTCTTCTGAAGCTCCAAAGACCGAAGCCCCAGCTGTCTCTACCCACAACGCTGCCGGTAAGGTCGCTGTCGGTGCCGTTGCTGGTGTCGCCGCCGTTGCTGCTTTATTCTAAATTTGATATAAGCTAATTAATCCTTTTATAGAACAATATACCTAATTTTGAAACAAATCAAGGTTAATGCTCGGTAGGATTAAGTTTGCAGCACGTATCAAACGTTTGATTTTGGTTATATCATGCGGTTGAAGATAGGAAGCGACATTGGGATCGATTCTCGATTGCGCGCTTGGTCTCCCGCTCTTGTTTCATTTTTATACGTTCGTTCGTGTATGCCCCTAATACTATTTAAATTTCGCTTCATTACTTGTAAATTCTAATCTCGTAGACGAAAATTTTTACGGCCATTTCGAGAAGTGCGGTAAGATTTAACGGAATTTTTTTAACTTCTTACCGCAACTACCGAAATGGTTGGACAGAGATTGACGGATGTAACTTGTAGTAATGGTAACTCGTAGGTGGCAGCATCTTCCTTCTAGGAGGAATTGGTGCTTATCAGTAAAAGTAATAGATTAGAGAGGTTGTAGGGGATAAAACTATATTACGAATTGAATCGGGCATGCTTGCTTACGGGTTGGTTATTGTTTCTGGAATAGGAATGTATTCCGGTTAATCAGGCAGGTGAGATAGGTGGTTGGAGGGATGGGGCTTACCGAGGAAGCTCACAATTTTAGGAGTGTTGCTAACTCAAAATTGATGTCGAAATTGATGTAAGGAACGACAAGTTAAACGGGGCAAAACAGACGGAGCCGATTCTCGACATGACTCGACGGCAATTAGGATTCAGCGAAGGCACGATAGGAGGGGCACACCACAAAAAATATTCTCCGGTGTATTAGAGATTTGCACAGTCCAGGAAATTTTCGTCCGTATTGGGAAGGGAAAAGGTTAAAATTACTTGCAGTTTCCGCGCCAAGACAAAAAGAGGAATTTCGAACTACCCACTGTAGCCCCACCCCGACTTCCGAGGGTGGGATTTTCACTACTGAGGTTGAATATTTTTGCCAAGAGTACTTGCGAAAAAATAGCATTAAGATTTGGTTGACGGGAGCATTCCAGGATTGATCTCAAGTTAATCAATAGAAACGGCATATTGTGTTATTTACAAGTTAAAGTACAGATCGAATCGGTAGGTGAATTGCGCTCGTTCCAAAGATCCTCTCGTCACTCGTAAGACCATTAAAACTAAAAAACGAGACTCTTAGCAGTGTTTACTGCGGTGGTGGACGTCTTCTTTAGTCCGCCATGTTAATCCCTAATTTTTTAGGAAACCTATCGCGAGTACTGGCTGGCGTGGGCAAATGCTTGCAATGAAACACCCGTGCTGGTTTGTATATTGGTTTTTCATGTAAAAAGTCCAATTAATGGCCTGAACAATTTTTTTTGATTCTATATTTAGAAACTTATCTGCATATTTGATGCTCTTCACAACGAAGTGGTAATTTCTCTCTGAGTGTTCCTTACTTGTGACTTTCCAAATCGGTATGTTCCTACATATCGATGGCAAGTGGTTGCAAAATTCAACACATGACTAAGCGCCTAATCCTTACATACAATCGTATAAAAAATTTTGATTAACTATATAGAAAAAAGAAAAGGGCGATTGAATAGAGAGTAATAATGGTAGTAATTGATAATCTGCTAGTACTAATAATAACAACAATGAAAAGATCCCAACTAATGTACATTTAAAAAAGATAGAAGGCTTATAAAACTCTCTCATACATCAAAATATAGGCGTTTTTGATGTTTTCCTCTGCGCCACCATCTAAAACTTCTTCTTCCGTAATACTTTTAAGTTGAGTGTCGTCGATTCTTATCCATTCGAATAATTGGTCTTGAGTAGACTCTTTTGGTTCATTATCCCAATCTTTCTTGAGAAGCTGAGAGCTTTTGGTGACCTGTCTTCTAACATCACTGGTATAATGGCCGCCTTGTGCACCACTTCCATGATGATAGATGACACCAATCAATCTATATTCGTTAGATTCATCCTCTACTGATTTATTCGATATAATTTCAGATGGAATGTTTAGTTTATGGTTGTACTCCACTTTCTTGCGTAACTTTTCAATTCCCACGTCTTTCTCCTTCAAAAATGAAAATCTCTTCAAGTGAATGATCAAGACGTTTGGCAATTTATCAATAAAGGTTTGCTTTTTGATCTGTATATCTTTGGAACTATCTTTCATTTTATAGCTGATTTTTTCAAACTGATTCAAGTTCTCAATTGCTTGTTCAATCAGAGAGGATTCGGAGATATCAAGCTGAACATGCTGGAATGGGTCCATTGTAATTGATTTTTGGTACTGGTTCGAATTAGGATTCTTTGGAATGGTGAGAACAGATTTGAATTGTCCTCCAAAAATCATGGTGATAGGAGTTGGTTCGATTTCCACAGTTCTCTTGTTTGCAATCTTTTTGTTATTGGCACCCACTTCGTTCCATTCATCATTATCATTTGTGTTTTTATTATCGCTGCCGTTTTCTCCGACTCCTCCTTCTTTTATTAATCTGATGGTACTCTTGATATTGTACTTGAATTTTTCGATTCTTGCGGTGTCGCCTTCGTTTTCAGCCACGAATCCTTGGATCAAACTGTCAATTTGTGGGGTAGTCAAGCTTTTCATGGTGCTTAAGAATTCGTCATTGAGTCCATCCAAGTAGTAACCCAAAAACTCTTCGGCATCTTCTTGTTGTCCCCACTTCAAATGGTTGAATTTTTCATGGGATATTAAGTTCATGTAAAAGTTTTCAGGGGAAAGGGAGGAAGATTTCAAGCCGATAAATTCATTGAAAAACTGTAAGGTGGCATCCAACAATGGAGTTTTCGAAACGCCGAGGGATCCCACCGATTTTTCTTCAATAAGCTTGAGTAATTTGTTGAAAGGTTGACAGTAGAGTAAGACTTGAAGAACTGAATTCATGTAGCATATGTTACCAGTATTGGTAAGACCTCTAGGATTGATATTGAAAGAAGGAATTTGGTTGGCTGGGTTGATCACGGAGTAATTAGAGTCAAACATGATTCTAAGAAGTAATATTCCGAGAGGCTGGACCGCTTCGTTTTTAATATTGAATCCACCATTGGCAGAAGCAACGGTAGATGGAGGAGTAGGCAAGGAGCCGTTAGTGTTGTTCAACGTTGGAGAAGACTTTTTGTGCTCCTTGGCGTCTTTTTTGACTGAAGGAGATGATGTCTGGAGGATGGAAGCCCAGTTTGTTGAAGGAGCTGACGACGAATCATTGGGCTTGTTGTTGAGGGTTCCGCGGATATTGGTGACGGTGGTCTCGTTGGTGTTGTAGTTTATGATTTTTGTATCTTTGATGTCGAAATACAACAGTTCAGACTGATTTAATCTTGACAAAAACTGTTGATGTTCGGGTCTCAATGGATCTAGAACGGACAGTTTCTTTTTGGTGAAACTTTCTGCGTCGGTATTTATAAATAAAGGATACGAAATGAAAGGTTCTATAGGTATATTATCATTTGATATCGATGAAGGAGAAGGACTCTTGTGATGCTCAGTCTTTTCTTGCAGTTCCTGTTGTTGATCTTCTTCTTTTTGATCTGTTTTGGTGGATGGTTCGTTGGTCTCGTTATTATTAGTATGCTTTGTGTCAATGCTTCGTGAATGTTCATTACTTTTCTCTGGTTGAGTTTTTTGGGCGTGTTTTGGCTTCGGCGATGGCGCAGGCGATGGGAGAGTTACTGTGCTGGAGGTTTCAGATGGCTCTGTAGCAGGTGATGAAGCATCTTTGGAAGCATCATTTTCTTCGTAAGGAGTGGACGAGGAGGAAGATGAAGGAATGAAGTTTGATGCCATTTTAGGATTGTAATGGTTAGCTGACAGGCTCCTTTTGTAGTTGCTTTTGGGTCTATAACTGTTATTAATGTTGGGAGTGAACGGAACATGCTGAGGCACCATGTAAGGCTGATTACCATAGTACATATCGGAGTACATAGGCATGTACATCTGAGGGTATACCATTTGATTCATCATGACTGGGTAGTGAGGAGCAGCATATTGCATAAACTGGTGCTGCTGCTGGGGATGGTGGTGGTGTTGCGGTTGGTGTGGCAGAGGATATTGTTGATGTGATTGGTGTGGTTGGTATGGATAGAAAGGCGGTTGACTGGGGGAGAAGCTGGCGGCATCCCCACGAAAACGATTGGATCCAGTATTGTTTATAGATGAAGACGAAGATGAAGATGTAGACATATATACTGTAAAGTTTAGATGAACATGAATAAGATATGATTAACAATACCAAGATTGAGGGGGGCAGTTGGCGTTAAGCTGAACAGAATTATTAAGCCTTGGTCGGGGGAATGTTTGATATGCTGAAAAAAGTGGAGATGGAATATGCTAAGGATGATCCGAGGAGCTTGATTGAGATGCTGCGATGTCGTATTGATCACTGTATTACTATTAAAGTTCCACTATACGTTGATTCGTTGGCGTCCAAAAGTGACTTTTGCTCCGTTGGTAAATTTTTCTCTGGTGTGTTGGAGGGTGGTAGGGGCACGACCGGAGACACCCCCAAGTAGCGTAAACTACAGGAGGACAATTGGGCACGAGAGCAGCGTAAGAGGGGTTTGAAGGTACAATTGGTGGGTTGAGAGGTAGTAGAGGTGATCCGATGACGATTGGCGGTAAATTGGACTTGTCTGGTGAATTTAAAAGGGTTGGTGGCGGAAAATTTTTCACGTTACGTAAGCCCAACAAAGGGCTGCGATCTATTGGATATATAGGCAGAGTAACTAGGAGCTAGGGAGGAATAGATGAGTAATGGACGGGAAGGGACTGGTTATGCGGCTGGTGAGTGAGTAGAAGGGTACAGAGGATGTGGCAGCAAGGAGCACAGGGACCGAGCAGAAGCCAGTGCTGGATAAAGGCGTCCATTGAAGCGGGCGACTCACTCAGGAGACCTCGGCCGTCAGGGGCCGGTGCGGGCAGGATCGCCAGGGCCAGATCCGCACCAGTAGTCAGGAACACTACAGTTGACGTTCCAATTGACAGCAGCTGAAAATCCAGCTGTGTCATGGCAGCGGTCAATTTGCACATGTAGTCGTCACAGTTGCAGTAGAAGTTGCGTATATCGACCCATATCCCATCGGCAAAGGTGACAAACACCGGGTTGTTGGGAAGGCAGTAGGCGGACCAAAAAAGACGCAATGTTTCGGCCGGTGCGTAGGGAGGCTCGGCTGGGTCGCACACCACCGTTAAGCCTGCCTGTGGCGGGAGCTGGAGCGCGTCGACGTATGTTTTGCCATAAGCTAGCGAGAGCATCAAGGTTGATTGCTGGACCTCGGACTCAACACCCAGACCAAGCCAACGTATAAGGGACGGGAGCATATACAAGCTTGCATTAGGGCCCAATAGCGGATCAGTCATAGCACAAATAGCCACATATACCTCTATTTGTAATGTTACGCTAATCACTAGTTGCTAATATCACTAGCTGTTGTGTGTTACTTTCTCTCACTAGTCTTTTTTCAGCCACTTTCTCAAGCACTTTCTCAAGCACTTTTCTCACATTTACTCTTGTTTAGTTGTGAAGACGAAACTGTGAGTAAATCGTCCCAGATGGGTGCTAGGAAGCCGTTGCTACATATACACTACTATTGCTACACCATTGACACTGCTCGCACTCGCGCCAACCTCTGAATTGCAACCAACTCTCACCACTTCTCTCTCTCACCATTTCTCACGCACTTATTTATCTTCTCACTACTCTCTTTTATCTTCTTCTCTACACACTCTTTTATCTTCTCACTGTTTTGATCTGAGCATCTCTAGATCTTTATTTTATCACCAACATTCATTTGTTGGTTTAGACTACCTACTATTTTTGATTATGGACTGGATTGCTCAATTACCAATAGATCTTCAGCATCAAATACATTCGTTAGTCCAGACCAACCCCGAAAGCTTACAGGTGCTACAGGCAGTATGGGACTACAAAATCGAGCCCAAGAAACGGAAATTGGCCGCTAACCCTGAAGTAAAAGAAGAAATAAAACAAGAGGAATCCATAAACGTACCAACGCCATCATCTATCATCAAGCTAGACCAGCCTATCCTTCCCTCCAACGTGATATTCGCCATATCTCAAGTCTCATTCCAGTCGCCGTTGCGCAAAAAAATGGACATTGTGTTCCATTTGCTCGAACAAGATGCCCAGCCATTGCCAGTATTGTCGATAGTCAACAAACAAGTGGCCGAGCTCTCTGTAACCCACTTGTCAGAAGCTGTTAAACTATGCGTGCTTCTTCCGATATTGGGCAATTCTAACACGTCCAAGAAGAATATTGTAAATCTTTGTATCTGGCTTCATGAACTGGTAGATCCAATAGTCTGCCAATTGAATCTTGAGCAGATTAAGAAGCAGATGGCAATAGAAGGTAAGTTGCCCGAAGAAATGGCTCAAGATGCGGGTACAAAGTCTGCTACTATAGGTCCTATAAACGAAAGGATTGTAGATTATTTCCAGCGCCAGTTCAAATTATGCGGTGTCAATCTAGTAAATTACTTGCCGTGCGACGGTTTGTTCAAAAACTCGCTCAAATTACATACTGATAATGCCATTTCGATAGTGCAGGAGGGCCCTGATCATGGCAAGGTGGTGATGGTAGAAGCACATCGAGGCTCCAAAGACGGGTCGCTTGTATTTTTATCGGAAGGTTACATCATATTTGGGTTTAAAAAACCCACTTTACTCTTCGATATCAAGCATATTCAGCATACTTCCTATAGTAATATCACCCGACTTACGTTCAGTCTTTTTCTCAGTGTTGAAAATAACGACACCAAAGAAGAAACGCTGATTGAGTTTGGCATGATAGACCAGGCGTATTTTCAAGCCATTGACGATTTTATAAAAATGGAGAACATTAATGATAATTCTTATGATGATAAGTTGAGAGAAAAGCAAAAGGGTGCAGAAGAACAGGAAGAGGAGGGACAGGCTGAGGGCGAGCAAGAAGGAGATTCTGATTCTGAAGAAGATGGAGATTATGGCGAGGGAGGAAGCGATAGTGATGGTAGTGGTAGTGGTAGTGAAACTGGTAGCGAGAGTGGTAGTGGCAGCGAAGATGATGCTGGGAGCGATATGAGCGGGGACGAAGAAGGTGAAGAAGCAGACGAAGAGGACGATGGGGTGTTTCACAAGAACAAAGAGGAGGATGATAGCTAGTGTACTATAATGTATAATAAAAGCATATAAAGTATTTACTGAATAAATTTCAGAGGAGTTATTCTGCAATTAGAGAGAGAAAATCTGGCCAGAACATACAAGGGACAGCCACGGGAGGTTTCGTTGGCGATGTCTTAAATATTTTTATTCTTGTAAGTTGTGGCAGAGTTGTTCTCATGCAGCTCTATATCACCGGTACCTTCAACTACAATATGCTTGCATTTCTATAATAAGTCATTGAAGTACCGGTAGAGATGTGAAATGCGCTCCAGAAAATTACTGTCCTAAATAGAGATAGAGATTGCACTATACACGCAATTGACATAATCACTAATGAATGGTACTGTATTGTTAGTTGATGAAGTAAATACTCATAAATATTGAGGTTTGCTCACTGATATCCCTCACTTATTGCACCAATTCTTTTATCTAACACTCTATAGCAGACTTTGAGCACATCCTACATCTACCACCTCAGTTATTTCATAATTAGTTATTATATTTTAACTGTTTATTTTACTGTTTATTTCTTGGTTTGCTATTCTTTCTGTTTATTATGTTATTATGTCTTTATCTATTTGTAACTGGCACCAAACTTGTCCAATAATGAAAAGAATCTGCCTCTCTTTTCAGCAGTGTATCTGTGATCAGGTTCTTCTTCGAATTCGTGGAATGCAGCTTTCTGAGCTCTTTGCTCACGTAACACAGCCAATCTTCTCTCCAACAATTGCTTGTTGTTGTCAATGTAGTGATCTGCTACAAGGTAGCCTCCCAAGAACACACCGGTAGATAAGGCGTAGCCTGGGATTCTGTCCCACGATCTTGGGTAGGTTTTGCCCACCATGGTGACTTGTAACCTTCTGGCAAGAAGGCCTAGGAATGTACTGAATACAATACCAGCAGATGTAGGCATATTGGCTATAGTATTGATGCTGAGATGGTTACATTCGTGGAGATTTTATTGGTTGTTGAAAGGTTTTTAGGTCACGTGACTGGGAGCTAGCAAAGCTGCGAGGGTGCTAAATAGAGAGAAGCTAGTGAGGGAGGAGACAATTCAGTACAATCGAAGAATTTGTGACTACTGTAGTGACTTGTGCTTTAAGTTGGTAAAATTGAAAATCATTATAGAAGGATGCGTTATTAGAAGGAGTGGGCGAGAATATCAATTAGGTAGAGTATTGAGATATCGACAATGACAGGACGGAAAGTGCGCCGTGAGATACCGTTGTAGTGGAATACGCGCGGAATAATACCGCGCAGCGGTGCCACAGCGAGCCTCAATTAGCGGCTGGCGAAGCCGCTAGGACAATTAGTGGGGAAAAATGCGATACCGTATAAATAAAACGTTTCAGCCTTGCCCTATAGATCAGGTATATAGCCGGCATATTCCAGGATGTCGATCAACTTCTTCAAAGGACATCCGTCTAGAGACCTCCTTCCTACACAAAAAGTGGCCGAGGCATACCAAAAAGTATTGACCGAGACAGACTACCTTTCCTACGACAATGATCCTTTGAACCAACACCCATTGACTTACGGGACCGATCCCGGGAACTTGGACGTGAGAAAGACCATTAGCAAGTGGAACAACGAGATATTCCAAAGCGAAGTTTCCCATCCCGACAACATCAACTTGACTGCCGGGGCCTCGTACGGTATTGCCAATATCCTCACCTCCACCACCGATGTCGCGGGGGGAATCACCCAGCGAGCCTTTGTGGTCTCGCCCACGTATTTTTTGATCAACAGTGCGTTTGTAGATGTTGGTTTGGGCGACAAATTGACTGCCATCAACGAAACGCCTGATGATTCCAGCGAGTACGAAATCGACATTGAGCGTTTGCAGCACCAGCTTGAGTTTTACAGCCAGGGCTTGGAATCGAGCGCCAACAAAGAAATCAATATTGTAGCTGACCCATTGCGTCCCGACAGAAAGGTGTACAGGTTTGTTATCTACATAGTGCCTACGTTTTCGAACCCCGGAGGCTTGACTTATTCGGTCAAAACCCGCCGCAAGTTGATAGAATTGGCCCGTTTGTACGATATGTTGATCATCAGCGACGACGTGTACGAGCTTTTAGACTACTCTGACTCCAAAGTTCCCGTACCCCGCCTCAACTACTTGGACCTGGAAACGTTGCCTACGTATAAAACATTTGGCAATACCATTTCCAACGCCACTTTCTCTAAAATCATTGCCCCCGGCTTAAGATGTGGCTGGCAAGAAAGTCCGACTCCGAAATTGGTGCAACAGTTGGCAGTTACTGGAGCTAACAAATCGGGCGGCACACCAGCGCAATTGGCCACCTTGGTGGTCCAGCACTTGATTGATTCCAAAGCCATAGACACCATTATCGCCGAGTTCAACACTATCTATAAAGCCAGAGGTGAGAAGATCATTGAGTTCACCGAACAGTACTTGCCTGCGTCAACCAAGTTGTACGGAGCCAAAGGAGGGTACTTTGTTTGGATCAAGATCGAAGGGGACAAGGACTTTGACCACACCAAGGTGGTTAAAATCTTGCAGCAAGAGCACAACGTCGTCTTGGCTGGAGGCGAGAACTTTGAGGTCGTCGGCGACACCCAAGGCTGGGGTAAAACCTCCGTCAGACTTTCGTTGAGTTTCTTGACGATTACACAAATAGAGGAGGGTTTTAGAAAATGGGGCCAGGTGTTGAAACAGCAATACCCACAATTATACAATTAGAGCTATTAGACTAGTTAGTACTTGTTCAAAAGTAATGATAATTGCAATGTTCAGCGTAGATCTTGGTGTAAACTTTATATATTCTCATGAGGATCAATAAAGGCGAAGTGTTCTCATCAGTGATTGCAGAATCAACGTTACTTACAATAAACGAAACTAAGAGACATCGTTGATTTGGATAAAAATTTCGAGCAGTCGCTCGCTTATATACTTTTTAGAGTTACCCGGATACGAAATTAGGGCAAAGCTCAATAAGCTAAGTGAGACTTAAGTGAAGAGTGCAAGGAAGTAGACGTTAACAGTATCTGGTACAGTGTTGTACTGACGAATAGCTCTACGGAATTGTCTGTTGGTATTTCATAAAATTATTTCTAACTATAGAAAACTATTAGAAAATATCATAACTAACGACTACACCTATTCTATGACGACTTGTACTTTTGTTGCCCATTTTTTGCAGTCTTTAGGATGTTATGGCATATCTCTGGTAATATCCTAGCACTCATCAGAGAAATCCTGTGTTTATTGGCCAGTGTTTTCCTGTGTACTTATAATATTCTTCGAGCACGGGCCCTGGCCGCATTCACCTTGTCTGACGTATTATCCACCTCCTCAGCAAACTGGTCCAACATTTCGTTCTGTTCTTCCACTTCCTGACTAATCGCATTGCCAATTTGTCGTTGGCGCTGTATAATTTTCCGTAGCTGCTCTATTTCTTGGTCTTGTTCCCTATGGATCTGTACTTGGCTCTGTAGAAGCTCTTTGTTATCCAACGGCAATGTTTGCGCCGTTTCTTGGGCTCCAAAAACTCTTCGAGAACCAAAACTGCTTCTATGGTCCGGCTCTTGTCTTGGAACCAGTAATGTCAGAATAAGCTGAGTCAACTGGTTTTGGAGTTCTCCCACCATCGACTGTCTTCTTTTAGTTTCTGCCTTATCTAGCTTTAGCTTACTTAATGACGTTACCAAATTGCCCAAACATGGCTGGAACACTTTATTTACCTTGTTTCTTAGCTGATACTTGTCTCTCACGGCTTTGGAGCTCTGCTGTTCCAACACTTCTGACTTGAGTTTGCGGTATACTTCGAGCCAGTTGGTTTCATCTATGGCCCCAACATCGATATCAAGGTCCATATCGCGACTAGACCCATTTTGTGACCGAAGCAAGCTGGGAGTGAACTTGAAGTTGATGGGTAGCTGGAGAAACTGGTGGAGAACAGGGCTGTTCTGGATGGAGGTATCGCTGATAATTTCGGTTAAAAAACGGCCTAGCTCTACTTTACGCTCTTCGATGATCTTATTGGTGCTGGTTTTGAACCAATTGATCCGTTTGGCAGGTAGCTGGCTCGGGAACTCGTCCTTGTCTATGCCTAGCTCGTCACATAAGTTTGCCACCAATTCTTCGAATTCCAGGTATCTTTTCTTTATGACAAAGTGTCTGAGAGGAAGCTTGACGGCTATATGGTAGTAGACAGTTCCATTATGCTCGCTGTCCCCGTCTATGCTGATGATCGACATGGTTAATAGTCATTCCTTTCTTTGACGTATTTGGAATGTATATACACGTGATATACAAGCAGTACAAGATCCTATGCCTTATAGCTCGTCTAACTCATTAGCACCTAGCACTTACCCTAGCACTACCTACTACTCGGCTAGTGACTATTACGTTAGTAGTAGTCTAGCACCTCTATATAGCAATAGTAACTGGATTACGGATAACGTATCTAGACTCTCACAGTTCTCGCTAGTTCTCGCTATTCTCACCAATTCTCGCTAACTCTCACTATATCTCGCAACCTCATTGCACCCACCACACACCGCAGTACATACCCCAACCCTGTTTCGTAAAGACAGACTAATCAACTATATGTACTTATATAGCTCTCTACGACTCATCCCTTAAGAGCATTCATCCCGAAACTAGTTTCGAGTAGTCCGCTGATAATGCATGCGAAGGATACGTCAAACGTGCAGCCGTGCGAAGCTCCAGAGAGCTACCAGAATTCGGAAATCGCAGCAACCCCAAGACACATCTATAAACTCCCTAGCATATAGATACTTAGGACATACAAAAGGTATATACACTCTTATCGCCTTCACGCTCTATACCCTAACTGACACTCTAATTGAAGTCTACTCTGCCATACTATGGCGTTGCATTGCTGCTACTGCCTACCTTAATATACTGCATATAGCCGCATGCCTATCATTGCTACTCAGCTCACAATGACCAATTCATTTTGCAATTAATTCTCCCACCACTCTAAAACTACCAGAACTGATAATTGAGTCCTGAAACTCATCTTCGCTATTACCACCATTATCTCACCTGATAGTGCTAATACTAAGGACAAAATATTATTCAATTCTTCATACCTTCGTGTCACTAACTCAAGTAATATCTTAACAATTCAAGTAACTGAAGAATAGTATTGGTATTAAGATGTCTTATCATTCTAATGAAAACGCTGAAGAGCGGACTAACCACCACAAAACATCCCTTAAAACCGTCAAACCGGTTCCCGAAACCGAAGCCTCGATCAGATCGGCCGAAGCGCCTTCTCGCTCCTCCAGCGACTTGGAAAGCACTCCTTTGTTAAATGGCTCAGGCAGCCAGTACCTTGACCCTGATGACCCTATAGTGTCGCCACTTAACTTGTACAAGGTCAAGATGCTCAAAACCACGGTGATTGTGCTTCTCTGCATCAACGTACTTCTCTTTTTTGGGTTCCTTTTCAACGACTTTATCAGCATTCCCGGCTTCAATAACAGAGGCAAGTCGTTTTTGGAATTGGACTTGGTCATCATCAACTTGCTTACCAACTTATTGACCATATGGTGCTTTTACATTCCGGTCTATTATGAGCGTATTTTGGGCTATATCACTGCCGGATTGCTCTTGGTGGACTTGGTAGTGATCCTCAGTGTTTCGACCATCAGAGACCAGTTTGGCGCGGTAGGAAACCTTTCGTTGATCTGGACTGGCTTCAACGTTCTTCTCAACTCGTTGATCGACTGGGGAGTGGAGCAGGGCAGAAATTACCAGGAAATCAGATACACCGGCAGAATCGAAAAGCGCCGTTCTGTGTTCGAATTACTCGTGGGTTCCATTAAGACAGTACTCAAATTTATACTTCTTTTGATTGTGTGGAACATCTCCATCACTTTATGGCTCCAAACGTTCGATACCCATGAAAAACCATGGGGAAAAATGGTGTCGGTCAACGACGATCAGTTCAAAGTCCATTTGGCGTGCTACGGAAACGTTTACAGCAACCATACCGATCTGGTGTTTGAAAACAAAGAGCCACAGCCTATTTTGTTGGTTGAAGGAGGTGAATTAAACTCGGCCGAAGAGACCCAGGAATGGATTGAAGAATTGTACCATCTCAATAAAATCGACCGCTACTGTATTTGGGACCGGCCAGGGTACGGCTGGTCCGACAGCGCACCTTCGCCTGTTTCCATCAGTATTATCGCTGAGTACTTGACGGAAGCATTAGCCAAAGAAGGTATTGAAGGGCCATTTAGCTTGGTAGGTTACGATATTGGTGGATTATACTCTCAGATGTTTGCCTCCAAAAACCCAGGCAAAATCCACTCTCTTTTGCTTGTCGATAGCTGGCACCAGGATTTGCTCAAAATCAGACCTTTCAGTGGAGCCAACCGTAAAAACGAAAACAAACGTATATTTAGACACATCCTTGAGTTCATGGATACGTGGCAAGGAATCAAGCTTTGGATGCGAGGTTTGATCAGTCCTCTCGGGATCCAAACCACTTTCCACTGGTTTTTGCACCCAAAAAAATTCTCAAGTAAAAGCAGAATTTTTGGCAGAGATATGGTTTACCAGTCCAAGTACTTGAGAGCCAGGCTCCAGGAACAGGTGACTGCCTCTATATTGTCCTACAACGAGATCAGACTGATCGACCTCCATAACTTGCCCATGAGCGTTATTTCGTCTGATTTCATGATCAAAAACAGTTTGAACTGGGGAAAATGGCAGCGCGAATTGTCTAAATTGAGCGAAAATACGGTTGAGTGGGTCATTGCCGAAAATAGCGACCATGCGATCTGGAAAAGCCCCAAGGGCCGCGAACAGCTCCAGCAGTTGTTGTTGAGATTAGTGAGTGAAAAGTCCAACTACTAAGAGAGACAAAAACAAAAAGACAAAAACAAAAGGACTACATCAACAGTGCAGAAACAATCATAAATATTCAATTCAATTCAATTGACTTACAAGTGTACTCCAATGCTAGTTAGTGCTCTTCTCCTCCTTGCACGTGACGTCGTCAATGCGCCAGCGGCGCACGACTCTCCGTCAGGTACATCTATAACCTTCTAAACAAACATTAATACCACTTAGTAACCGTTAAAGTCGTAGACCATAGGTACAACGTCTATATTCAAAGACTATTAGGGACCTTACAGCAGCCACCGATTGATTCTGTTCAGATTCCCCTAGTTGTTCCTTTGATAGTCATATCCCCCAGTACAAAATTACACCCACCACTTTACCACCCAATTTACCACCCAGATTACACCACAAAATCACCCATAACCAACTTTTCGTAACCATCCTTTCATCGACTTCACAGTCATCTCATTATATTCACTTTACCACCCCCTAATTCTTGGAAGTGTTTATCATCGTCATCATCAGTTTTTAAGCCTCATTAGCATCTCCTATCATGCACGACTCCTCGTCTTCGTCCAAAAACGGGTTGAAACCTTCTGCAAGATCAGCATCCACCCGTCCACCTCACACCAGCGCTTCCCCTCCTCCGCTAAGCTCGCCGCCCTCCAGCATCCCGCCGTCGCCAGTCCCCGTTGGGACCGGCGGAAGCGCGCACGTGACCCCCTTTCTGCACCCAAAACCGTCGTTGCCCGCCAGCCAGTCTCACCACAATCTCAGCCGGAGCATGCTGCAGAGCCACCAGCAAAGCAGTTCTCCGCCAAACTCGACTTCAAGCACCAGTCCAACGGCACAGCCCCCTAGTCTTGGAGGTCGAAGGTCGTCTTTTGGTCTCAACTTCTTATCCACCTTCTCGTCAAGCATGAGAACTTCTTCAACCCTCCAGCCTCCTTCTCCCACAGAACCACCCCATACTTTCATGTCCAATAGTCCCACCATTGCTAACCTCAACAGCTATGCTTCCACTACACTACACGACGAGGCCGTAGCATCCAGACGTCGCGGTGAAAACAGCAATTCAAACACCAATAGCGAGTCGGAATATGTATCAGAACCACGTCTAGCTTCGCTAGTCAATAGTGGAAGTGCCACTGATCTCAATAATACCACTCAGATCGGAATATCCAATGATAGCAACGATCCTAGCACAGAAGAAGACGGTCAAAATAACATCTTAGAACAACCGGAGACAAACAATCTTGAGCTTCAGGCCGAAATCCACGCCGAAAATGCCATAAATGGCAATAACGATGAAGAAGATAGGGCGAACGGTATGGACAAAGATGGCTTTTTCTCAGTAAGATTGACTCCTATAATCGACCATTCTTCGGCGGCCTCGGGCCTTTACTTTTCACCTATTATTCGTAAAATCAAGCCCGACTCAAGTATAACGATCGGAAGATACACCGAGAAGAATAAGGCAGCTGCACATGCTCCTCAGGGCTCGTCTGCCCCCATAGTGTTCAAAAGCAAGGTTGTTTCGAGAACACACGCATTGTTTCAATGTAAGGAAGATGGTCAATGGTTCCTCAAAGATAGCAAGTCATCTTCAGGTACGTTCCTTAATCACATAAGATTATCGCCCGCGTCACAAGAATCCACCTTAATGCCATTGATTGATGGAGATATCATCCAATTGGGTATGGATTACAGAGGTGGAACCGAAGAAGTGTATAGATGCGTAAAAATGAGGTGTGAGTTCAACAAGAGCTGGCAAAGAAAAGTCAACCAATTCAATCTTGAGATCCACAAGAAATTGAAAAACTTACAGATTAGTACGGACGATGCCGGTGCTCAAGAGAATAATAAGTCGGTGACTCTTCCACTCGCTGACGCAGCCAATTCAAAAGAAGAATTATCGGAATGTGCCATTTGTTTGATGAAAATCGATCCGTGTCAAGCATTATTTTTGAGTCCATGTTCTCATGCCTGGCACTACAAATGCATCAGACCCATAATAATAAAGAGTTATCCGCAGTTTTATTGTCCCAATTGTCGAACTATGTGTGATTTGGAAACCGATTTGGATGAGGATGATTAAAGTTCCTTCATCACTTTTTTATCTGGAAATAAAAGGGAGGCTTAGCATTGACAAATGCATTAATATCATAAATGTAGAGTAATTATGTACTGGAATAAGAGCTTCAGATTTCCGAGATTTGCGCTTTACCAGACCAAGAAATAGACTACTAACCCCACAAGGCATTATTTTGCGCGCCCGCTATGAGTCAGAGCTTGTCATTCTTCTAGAAGGCTCTTTGAAGTAATCAACAACACTTCAAGTGTGAAAAGTAAGGTTCAAAAGGGCAAAGTATATCCTGTAAAAGGTACCTATCACTTCATAAACTTATCCAATTGACAAGTATCATCCTACTTATATAAACCCTCTCTTGTAGTTTGAGTAATTGGGAAATTGAGAGCGAAACGAGCTATCTTATCGTACCTGCATGCGGGGCAATTTTATTCTCTCTGCTATATAAATTGCAGCAATATCGCCTTATTTGCAGCCACCATCTAAATTTTATCTCTTGTTAGCACAATGGTTCAACAAGAAGCCTTCCTCGTTGAGCAGTTCATGGACAAGTATGAGCACTCCATTGAGCACAATCTTGGAGAAACCTGTGTCGATTCGATCTCTCTTGATGAGTTGCAGAAGCTAACCGGAGTCGATGTTATCGACAAGTTAAAGTCTCAAAAACTTACTTATGGTTACATTAGGGGCTCAGATGAATTGAAAAATGCTATTGCTCTGATATATAACGAGAGTGCCACTAGCACCAACCCAATTACCCCTGAAAATATAGTTGTTTCGAACGGTACAATTGGTGCAAACTTCCTCACCTTTTACTCTTTGGTCAATCCTAACGACAAAATTATTGTTGTTGATCCAACTTATCAGCAATTGTCAAGTGTTCCAGGTATGTTCTCGGGATCAATGGACAACGTCATTCCATGGAGAGCCCGTTATGATAACTCTTTTCAACCAGACTTGGAGGAATTAAAGGCATTGATCGATCAGCATCACCCTACTTTGTTGGTTATCAATAACCCAAATAATCCTACTGGTGCAGTTTGGGATGATAAGGTTTTAGGATCCATAGTCGAGATATGTAGACCCCTTCGTATCAACATTCTTTGTGATGAAGTGTATCGTCCTTTGTATCACTCGGTAGCTGTTCCTCCACGCTCGATTATCGATTTTGACTATGACTTGGCTATATCCACTTCTTCTTCACTGAAAGCTTTCTCCTTGGCCGGAATCAGAGTTGGGTGGATTGTAACCAGAAACAATGCATTGTTGGAAGATCTTTGGAGCAAACGTGATTTCAACACTATTTCCGTATCTGTTCTCGATGACATTGTTGCAACTTTGGCCCTTAGTCATTACAAACTCATATTGAAGAGAAGCTATGATATATGTTTGACCAATTTAAAGATCATCGATTCATTTATTGAAAACTCAAATGGGAACTTTTCGTGGGTTCGTCCTACCGGTGGATCCACATGCTTCATAAAGGTAAACCATGGCGTCAAAATCGACGAATTATGCGTTGATTTGGCAACGAATTTTGGAACATTGATTGTGCCTGGTTCCGTATTTGGACCTCAGTGGGATTCGTTTATTCGTGTTGGATTTGGCAATAACACAGAAGGCATTAGACAAGGTTTGGCTATTCTCAACAAGAAGATGACTGAGTTGAAAAGCTTCTAAAGGATTTATTCCATCAATTTTTAATATGTCTAGAGAGACTTCAATAAGAAAACTTTATTTATAGGACTCTTTCGAAAATAAACTTCGCTGCACAAATCTTGTGAATCCAGAGGAGTTCTAGAAGAATGTTCGGAAACAAACCAATAATTATCCGTTCAATTATTGACCAGGTTCTGTTACTTTTTGCGCCCACTACTCGTCTCAAGTTGCAATTGTAGAGATTTTAGAGTGTTATCAAAATCGAGTTTGTACTATAATATTTTTCACCCACATTGAAACTTTTCAAGTTTGTGCTGTTTTTATACTTTTGAATCATTGCTTCCCAAGAATTGAACGCCAAATGAAATCTCTCCGCCTGAATAGACTTTTGAACGCTAAGCCAACATTTTTTGGGGCTCAATATGACATATGGGTGGTTTTTCTTTGTACATCACATGAAGGTATTGGAAACGGGAATGAATAGATGCAATGTACTGAGAGTATGAAGAGCTTGGTTCAAGGGTAGAGGTGTGATGTGCAAAAAAAGAATGGTCCCTAGCAGGATCGAACTGCTGATCTCGGCGTTATTAGCACCGCGCCTTAACCAACTGGGCCAAGGGACCTGTTTGATGTCTTTTCACGATCCAAAAAATACGATATTGTGACTTACTACTTTAAACTCTACTTAAACTTCATCTAGAAGCACATTCAGCAAACAACTGAAGTCGTGCATGTTAGTCCGTAGAAGCCTTCCACGAAGTTTCAGACTAGTATGCCGAACCATAACTAGCTCATGTTCTTTCAAGTGCAGCACCATGGTAACTATATACCGCACATTAGCATCAGCTGTGAATAGCCGCACATTGTATGGATCTCTTCCCTTGCGTTATGTGTTTTTGGAACCAATATCAGGCCTAAGCGCGAGAGCTTAAATTATCAGATGATGTTCGATACGGAGATGGCGCGGGGACCAAAGAATTGTATTATGAGCACAAGCTCTATTAAGCCATAACTAGAGTGGAGAGAACATTCTGGATTCTGGGCCATATCGACCTTCTAGAAAACATGTAGGAATGACATGAGTATGTCAAATGCAGTACCTACAGTACCTATTCGATTTGTCATAGGTCAGTCGAATTAAAAGCGCTTCATTACTAATCTCGATGCTCTTCTCAGATACAGATACGTGATGAAATTTATCAAATCCCGTGAAAAAAAGGCTAAAATGTGCGAAATTGCGTAACCACTTTCATGCTCGGATCAAAAACGAACTTAAAGGGACCAGATACGGGAGGTCGGAAACTACAAGCGAGGCTGAGGATGGCGTTCGGCAAAATTAGCCTGGCAAGACCGAAGCCTACAAATCCGCTCTTGGATATTCCGTAGTGCGCTGTAAGAAGGGGATTGTAGCTGATCTGCTTCAGTTGTCGTAATATCGCGATCTCAGCTTCAGAGAAGTATGCGTTTCGTTTATTAACTCCGTGTGAGTTTGCCATCGAAGTACCAGAGAAACAAACCGCGCATTGGTCGCAAATTCTGGCGAATTTCATCGGACTGCCGTAGAGCGGCAGTGGGCAGATGTGCCAGGGCTGCTGTACCGTATCTGGCTCCTTTTGAGCGAAAATGCGAATTATTCAGCTGGGTATTCTAGAGCTGTCATATGACAAATGGCCAAAACCTAGTCTAAAAGCAAGACCATTGAAAAATACAATAACATAGTGTAAATCACGCTTTCTAATATACCATGCATTCACATACCTCTCGCTTCTATTTTAGTCTAAAACTTTTAAGTTTTTTTTCTTTTTTCCGAGTTGCTTGACATTATCCTAATTACGTCAGCAAATTTAAGGGCCGCGGTAAGGTTTTATCTTCAAGAGAGACTTTAAAATCAATGCAAAGCGCTTGACTAGCAAGAGTCCCTTTTTTTTTTTTTTCGATAAATAATCATTATTTATAATTTTCAAGCTTCCTGCATGTTTTTAGCTCATTAGTGAACTATTTTACTGTATTATAATGATCAAGAAGAGAAATAGACCCAGTCTCATCTGTACAAATTGTCGTCATAAGAGGAAAAAGTGTAATCGCGAGTTACCCTGTTCAGGATGTTTGGCTTCAGGAATGGAGTCTAGCTGCGCATATACTGTTCCTCAAAAGAAAATTAATGCAACTGCCAACCAGAATGCAAAGACACAAGAACACATAGACCTTGCTGATCTTACGGTCAATAGGACCCTTGAGGACTTGAAAGAGAAAATCAAAGAACTTGAAACAACCATAAAGAAACCTTCTGAGGGCATTTCTCCTAAATCGCGAAATTATTCAGTGGGAACAGAAGACTCGAAGTTGGAGTCCCCAAACAGCCTAAACTCATCGGAGATTGGGAAAACAGCCAGACTTTCTGTATCGTCAAAAGAGGATACCATCACGTTTTTGAGCTCTTTCAAACAACCGGCCAAAGATGATACTAAAGAAGTATCGTATCCTTATAAACCTCTTCAGTTCATATTTTTGCTGAAACGAGATAAGGGTGCAAAGTTGTTTTTCGAGTACCAGGCTTCGCTAAGGAACTTTAGTTGGAGCCCGGGCTCAAACAAAAGCAGTCCTTCCGCCTTGAAAATAGATCCAGAAGCCTTCGATCAAAATGCTCGTAGCGTATATGGTGCAGGCTACATCAAGAAAGTCGATAAGAAGTTGTCGGAAACCGATCGAATAGAATTGAAAAACGCCATCTCGATATTCGGGACAAAGCTAGGGCTTACATTTTGCTCTAACAACAGTGTAGATCACGGAACTGATTTGCTCGCAAAAATCATTACTGTTTTGCCTATCAAATCGGCTGTTTATAAGCTTCTTCAGGTGTTCTTCAAAACATTATACCCGTACTTCCCATTCATCGATGAACTCATATTTACAGCTGATATTGAAAGAATCATCATTTTCAAGGGCGATGTCCCGCTGAAAATAAATCTCAGAGAAGAAAGGGATCTAGCAAGTATCAGTATGTTATTGACTATACTTCGTTTATCGTATTTATCTAAATTCAGCAACGTGGTATCTCAAAATGAAAAGGTGTTGAATCCAGAGTATCCTCAAGACGAAACCAAATTTATATTTTTGAACCCGGTCTCGTTGGATGCAATTGTGGTAGCAAATGAATGCCTCAAGGAGTTTGACTTGACATCTACTCAACCATTAACGGTTCTTCAAGCAGCCACATTCATGAAGATCTACCGAGACTATGCCCCTGAAGAAGGTAGTGGCTATACTGGACCAGAGTCGCTGGTGTTCAACGGTATATTGATCCAGATGGCTAATTCCATATCGTTAAATAGAGACCCCGACCACTTCATCAGCGAGAAAACGGACGAGAAGAGTAACAATATCAAGAGAAAGTTATGGCACTTCTTGGTATTAGCAGATATCGAAGACTCCATAGTTTTCGGCACTCCCATACTAACTATGTCTGAAAATTCGGATACGAGATTACCGTTTTATTGTGATGGCAATTCAAACATATCGGAAATAGATCTTGAGCGTCAGATCATCAAGAGCTTCGAGTATTTGAATCCCATCATCACCAAAATCCACAAGATCCTTGAAATGATTTTGTTGGTAAAGTCCGCACCCAAAGTATCAGTTTTGATAGGCCATTTGGACGAGCTTGAAAGTTTGGTTGCCGCAAACTTGGGCCAATTGAATGATTACCTTGTGAACGACTCCAACATACCTGCCTTTTTGAAGATTTTGAAACTAAGACTATACTTGCATTGTAAGGTATTTTTGGCTTACACATATTACTGTTTCCATGTCTATTATGAAGAAAAAGGTCAAGTCGAAAACCACTTGTTCTATCTAAAAAAACTGATTACCATAATATTTTATGAATTGGCAGGTATCACTCTGAATCTATTGGAGAAATTCGAAGACTACTTTGACAATACATTCACTTTGATGTTGACACCTATATTTGAAGTGTTTTGTCGTATGGAATTGGTGATAAACCTGGTTATGACACTCAGAATCAATAGTTCCATTATAACTCTAGCACATGAACCCTTCTATTTCAACCTTCCAGACCAATATTCTATCAATCTCTTCCATAACCTATTGAATATCTTGTTGACAAATCTTCGGTTACTTGGAGAAAAACTCGTGTCGACTGTTTCGGTGATGGGAGAGCGGTATTATTTGGCCTGGAGATCAAGAAAGACATACAGATTCCTTTTGAAATTGCTACATATCAGCGAATTATACAACAGGAACTGTGATAATACTAGAAACGCTAGGTTGAATTTCTCTTTGGACGATTTATTCCAATTGATTGAACAGTTGAAGGTATCCTCCGATATAAAACAAATGTCAAAGAACAGTATGCCACAACCCCTCTCCTCATACAACGATAATGGATTCACGTATAGTCCGAGATCTGTGCAAAATTCCCCAGAGTTCATGATGAATGATACTCAACTTGAAAATATGTGGGCTTTTCTAAGCTCATTCAAAAGGAACAGCAAATATGTACCGTCAGTCGAAGAAGATACAAGCTTGCAGAGTCCTGAAAATATTAGCACCAATAATAGTAACGGAGATGAATCAGTGGCTGGTTCCAAAAATGGTTCAAACTTCGATTTTACTAATCTCAGAGAATTTGAGGGTTTAAGAGATTTCACTGAAACCTTGAGCGATTTTCAGTTGGATTTCCATTAAAGTGCTAATTAGTATCCAAGATATTTACTTCACTTCTGCTGAAAAATCTTGTAGTCATCGTAACAAGATCTGTATCTATTATATAATATGTCTTTATGAAACTTTATAATTTTCGAAAATTGCCTTGAATCTGTAATGGAAATATGTATTATTTATCCTCACTAGTTTGAATTATTGTAGAATATTGTCAAAAAGAGAGAAAAGTTGTTCAATGCGTATTCTTGAAAGCAACATCTAGACTATAATCAGAGGCGGTAGAGTGTTCAAGTACATCTCTTTATGCATATACATGAAGAGGAACCCACCTTCAGTTCCTCGCATTTTATGATATTTTAATTCCAAATTGGTGTTGGAGGTATGAATGCTCCTTACGATAGTAGCCATGTGTAAAAAAAGATAAAAAAATAATGACTCCGACGCGGTTCGAACGCGTGCATCTTTACGATAATAGAACTTGAGTCTATCGCCTTAACCACTCGGCCACAGAGCCTTGTTATTGTTAAATTTTGTGTTAGATTTCTCATAAGGTAGCTAGTCACGTTATAGATCAGGTGAGAGGTCACGCGATCAATAGATTAACATAGCGGGTCTCAGCTATAAAAAGCTAGTGGCTTAGCCTAATCAAACTTAGTTGAAGAGTCTGAGCCCCATAATACGCCTTATTACTACATGGCGTATTTGTGCCCCCCCGTGTGAGATGCGGCCATGAAGGAACCCCCGCAGTAGCTACCCCTTGACAGTTCCTGGCGTGTATAAGTAGTCGCACAATTATTCTTCTTAGATTCGTCCCTCAAGTACCTTTAGTATCACCATAGAAATACATACTCTAAAACCTTACATAACATGATACCTTTTGCAGATGACACAAATTTTGTGGCATGTATTATCGATTTCACATTTCTACTAATAATAATTTCCATAACTGTACTTCCAACCAAATCTTTAAGAGATTATGCTACCCAATACCTCCTTGCACTATTCGATGTAAGTGACTTTATTGTTGAAGATCACGACTATAGTGGGAAATTGAAAACCTTACATAACATGATGCATTTATTTTTCCAAACTTTTTCGGCGACTATTTTGCCAAAACTTGTAGATATAACATTATCACAAGCTATGGTTTTCGCAACTATTCTCATAACCAATTCTCCAAGAGTTCGTGCTACCAAGTACCTCCTTACACTATTCAAAGTTAGTGAGTCTAATATTGACGTTCACGACCATAGTGAGAAATGAAGGTTAAAAGTTACAGGGTCAGATGCAACAATTTGAAGTCTTACAAACGAAAATCAATATCAAAGAGTTTCTGGGCCATGTTGGGTACCTCCAAGATCTTATCCCCGACGTCGCACACCGCTCGCAACCTCTTACAGCCTTCGTCATAAAGAATGTTCTGTTCAAGTGGACTGCCCCTTGTTAGGTGGCCCTTTTTGACCTCAAACTAGTTGTTCTCGTTATTGCTCCCAACGCACCTATTCAGTTCCAAACTGACGCTTCTCGTTTCGCAGCCGCAGCCGTTTCACTATGTTAATAGAAAAGACATGCAATAGATGAGACTTACTGCAATCAATAAGACTTATTGCTACCTGTTGTCGGTTTAGAAGCGAAATTACAAAGTGCTTCAATTGTATTCTGGCAAGGAATTTTTCAAGTAGCTTAGTTAAACCAAATGAAAGTAAAGAGTATAGAAGCTAACAAGTTTGCAGCTAAATAATATAAAACAGTTTTAGCAGTACAGACGAACAAAGTCAGCGGACTTTATTTAATATCTACCAAAGTTACTAAAATAGAGAGGACTATCTTACTCAAAGTGAAACGAGGTTGCTACTATTGCTGTACTTGACCGGGGCAAGAGAAATGTACCGGTCTTCGAGATCATAGAGAACATAAGCAGATCTCAAAAAGGTGTCACCCAATACAATACTATCTGCGGTTGTATTAAACAAAGCAAGTAAGCAATAACCTAAAAGCTCTCCCAGGCGGTTTTGAGCTGGCCAAACCAAACTTGAGTAAGGAATAGCGATTGATACTCCATTAAAGTTGAATATGAAATCCTTGTCAGGTTGTTCACATGTATACTGACCGTTGCTTCCTTCCAATTCGTCAGAAACACTATCAATCACATCTTGTGTGATGTAAATAGCTGTAGAACCCGAGTCTAACACAGCATTACCATTGACACTGATTGATTTTCCGCCAGCGGTTGTTGTCGACACAAGAGGCACTGACAAGTTCACTTCTGAAGCAATAGGAAGCTTCACCAATGATCCAGCAAACTTTTCAGAGTCATATCCGCCAAAAAATATATTACCAAATTTGGCACTTGGCTCGTTTAAGTAAATAGAATAGGCAATTTTGTTGATATAGCCCTGGTCTTTCAAGGCTTGAGGAAAGTTCGGATATGATGCAGCACCCAAGTAGGTCATAAACTAACTAGATGATTGTGCAATACCCAAAATACCAGGACCCGAGTTGTCTTGCAGGGCAACTGCAAATTGGAAGTTAGATAGAATTGGACCGTTGGGAATTCCAACACTGTCTGTTCCGAACGTACCAACAACACTGCTTTCATCGCCATACATGTCGTCGAAAGTCGTATTCAAGTCTTTCCAAGTGGAGGACTTTGTCGGGTCAAAAGTACCGCCCTCCGTACAGTTGGGAGGTATTAAGTCAAAGGTTAAATAATTTGGGGTACAATTAACGTCTGGTGGGACAACCCATAAGTCAGAACTTCCAGTATCAATGCGGACGTTGACATGTTCTTTTTGAGATCCAACAACAAGTTCAATAAAGTAGGAATTCCCATGGTTAGTCAATTCTGCCTCAGGCGTACCTCTTTTGCTGATCTTGCTACCACGAGGTGGACCTTTGGTAACACTGAAATCTAACAGGAAAACACCACTAGTTTTTCTCTTGGAAAGTCCTATGTCCTCGACTGATGGAATTGCAATACCGTTGGCTGCACGGATTACGGCCATAGCCATCAAAGCGCCTTTGATCGAAACCATACCGGACGTACTTTTTTGATGACAAGAATAGCCTTTTCTTCGGGAAGCGGAAGCCAGCATTTAAATACTGAGTGGCATGTTGTGACTTGCAACGTGTAACAGTTTACACCGTGCTATAATTGCGCTGCTCCGTACCTCGATATGAAAACATTGCGAAACTGACATCTACATTATGAAAATTGTTGCGAAATTTCTGAACAATCACCCGCATGCAGGGGCACTGATATGTGCATAAATTATTTTTATTGAATTTTACGATAAGCCGTGACAGAGGATTTTGAGCTCCGTGCAGGGCACAAATAAAAATTAGCTGGTGGTGAACATAACTGCCGAGACAGTTGAACGTTCCGAGGTTTTGAAGATGCTAAACAGCTTTTTGATCGAAGTCTATCGAAAATTAATGCCCCACTTCCTTCCAATGGTGGCACACGAGAGTTTTTGACAGGTTCGCACAAAGAATGTTGTTTTTTTACACGGTAATGCCAGGTTGTGGGCTGTTAACGTGCATCTACTATTCACTTGATATTAGCATGTTTCTTTTTGTGCGTCTTGTATTCATTGGTAAAAGGTTGACCTTGAGGATGCCAAAAGGCTGCGGATATGGGTCCCTGGTACGCTTGTGGTTATACACTTAGAGTGTTATCTATTGGCTCTCCTATTCTTATAAACCATTCAAACACACGTAACATTCCGCTAATTTTTCACTCCTTTAAGTGCACTCGCAACTCTAAATGGTCCAGCTCTTGATAGGACGCAACAAACGAACTAAAACGAGTCATGCGCCGTTTTACCGCTCATTTTTCGGTGATGCATCAGATGGACTTGCAGTATTGTGTCTAGTGGTACATTCTTCACTCTATTGTTTCAGCCAATCGATTTAGTGACGATCGCCTTGACTGAAATAACTTTCTAAGCCTAGTTTTTAAGGCTACAAATATTGCGAGATATTGCGAAATTTTTGCTTGGTTACGAAGATAAAAGTAACAATTGATAAATATGTTTAGCGAAGTGGTTGCGCCATGTGGCAATGCGGATACGAGAGTACGTAGTGAATTCTTGAACAATAATATGGGCGATAAATCCATAGAGTTAATATCTAATCAGCAAGTAAATCAAAAAACAAAATGGTCTTTCGATTGTTTTCAACTCAACTTTTGGTACTCCTCGCTTATGCGTTGTCAGTTAATGGGCTTGCACTTCTTGCTGATATGAACTCTCTAGGAAAGAGAAATGATGGGTTTGTGAAGCTAGATTTTGTGGTTAACAGAGATTCTGGTGCTACTGATGATGTCTTTTCCAAGAGATATTTAGATATTCCTTTGACTCAATTAAACACACAGTATGTTCTTACTCTTAATTTCGGAACCGATTTTCAACCCATTGATTTTGTTATTGACACAGGAAGTTCTGATTTATGGGTCCCTTCAGTTAAGTTGACACCTGGTGGCTATGACAGTTCGAAATCGAGCGATTTCAAGGATCTTAGAGAAACTTCTGCAATGTTGTACTCTTCAGGAGAATCCGTGGGAGAGTGGGTTACTGACCTTGTGACAATTCCTAATGAACCGTCTCTTCAAAACTTCCAATTTGCCGATATCACATTCTCTGAAACTTTTATGCCTGGCACAGGTATCCTTGGTGCTAATTATGTTAGTGGAGAACTGTTGTCTGACCTGTTGTCTGACGTAGGCAGAACTAGACCATGGCCAAATTATCCAAACTTTCCAGTCGCCTTGAAGAATGCCGGTCTTATCAACAAGGTCGCTTATTCTCTATACTTGGAGGAAGACTCATCTACTGGTTCGATTATCTTTGGTGGTTATGATACTGAAAAGTATCTGGGAAGTTTGGCAAGTCTTCCTATTGAATCAAGCAAAAGCTTAGAAGTTACCCTTGACTCCGTAACAGATTCTAACGATACTTTACTTAAGTTTGATGACACTGTTGTTCTCGATAGTGGTAGCCCCTATTCCTACTTATCATCAGAGATTGTTCAGGACATAGTTAATGCTGCTGGGTTGCAGTGGGTGGGCGATCCATTCGAATTAGGAATTATTAGTTTTAATTCTAGCTGCACTACCCTTAATAGAAGTCTCGGGTTCAATTTTGCTGGCAAAACAATCCAAGTGCCTTTACAGTCGTTAGTCGTAAACCAGAATGGCACTTGTTATCTTGGCGGCCTCCAAGGAAATGTTGAGTCCCAGGGAAGTAATATCTTGGGTGAATCTTTCTTGAAATATGCCTACGTTGTGTACAACCTTGAGGATAAAGTTATTGAGATTGCGCAATCAAAATACAACTCAGCCTCCAACATCATTCCTATCACTTAGCGGAGTTTAGTCTGGTTAGCTTCAATTTTGCAGCCAATGTATGGCGAAATGGCTTGCATGTAATTCATTGGAACATGTTTTCTTGACTACGTCTGTTAAGGATTTTTGTATTTCACCGAAGGTCGGTCTACATAAATCATTTATTGCGTCTATTCTAATTGAAAATTCTCAAACCATGTCTAGTTGTAGAATTGCCAAATTGTCGTGGAATTTTGTAGCTTGGTCGAGGTAGACTTATATGCAGTGATTATTAACCGAGACGTTGCATAACATTTCCTCGAACTGGTATTTCACCAAGTGTATTATATGCAGTATTCTGAACCCCAAACTGCGTCCTATTAGCCTTTAGTTGTATGGCGGTACTGCATTCTCAATTCCATTGCAAGTTGTGCATAGATGAAGTAGCACTAGTGCATTCTCATTCATGTTGATTTTTCCATATGAGTGCTAGCACAACATGTAGTTTATATGTCAGGTCCTTTGTGGTACATTCGTCTCCATTTGATATACGAAGTGTATTTTTTCAAAAGTTTGTAATTTTTATATGAATTTTCACAAGCTCATGTCAGATTTGCTCACATCCATACGATAAGGAATCCTTTAACTAAATAGAGAATAAATTATTATTAGTTGTTGCAATGGCAAGATTTCCGCAATTGGCACTGGGCCGTACGAGGAAAAAGAGAGTCGAGGCTTGAACTCGGAATATTTAGACAGCGCCTTGATAGTTTAAATAATACGGGGCTACATTCAAATGCACGCGACGTAGTTGACGTCTATCAGATAGGCCTTTCGTATAAATAGTCACTTGTATGTTCGAATTCCTTCACTCTGCAGTGAGATAATGGTTTTAATTAGAAGCTGCGCTTTTCTAGGACTTATTCCGGTCATCAACGCATTTTCAATTGCAAAAAGAAATGGCCCTGACCCTGGCACCAGTGGGGTAGTGGAAGTTGACTTCAACGTCAACAGACACCCAGTCGGGAAGTCATCCTTTATCAAAGGAACAAGCGAACAGCCAATGACATTCGATACGAGTGGTTTTTATGATGTGCAATTTACTATTAGTAGTAACAACCATCTGGTCACTGCCCTCATTGACACAGGCAGCAGCGACTTGGTTTTCGACGGGACGCAATTTCCTCTTTCTCCTACTGGTAAGGACCTCAAACAACAAGGTTATGATTGGAGCACCTTTTTCAATTTCTTCTCGGATACTCTCTCATTTGGCTCGGGCGTCACGTTTGATGACTTTGTCTACGGGAGCGCATCATATACCAATGTTTTTGGAATTGGTCCGTTGGATGGTGAATCCATTAATACCTACCCTAACTTGCCTTACAGGTTCAAAAATTCCGGTTACACCAACAAAGCAGCTTTTTCTATCTATTTGAATCACACCGATTTGAATAGTGGAGGCACTATATTGTTCGGAGGCATTGAACATGAAAAGTATACTGGAGACTTGGTAACTCTCGATATCATTACCCGTGAATGGGCTGCTGTAAACCTTACGGATATTTTGCTTGCCGACGGAACTATTTTCGAGATAGGGTCTGCTACGGCAATAGATACTGGAACTCCTACAGCAGCATTGACAGATAAAGTGACTGTTAAGATATATACGCTATTTGGCGAGTTTGACGAAAGCGATATCATACTACATTTCAATCCAGCTTGGTATCACACCTATGTGACTTTTCAGTTTGAAGGTAAGGATATAAAAGTTCCATATACTGACCTTTTGCAACAGTTGGACGACGGAAGATGGCAACTACAGATATTCTATCCTGTGGGCGATTTTGAACAAGGGTCACCCCAAGTTGTTTTGGGAGACACGTTCATTAGGAATGCTTATACTGTTTTCGATTATGACGCCAACACCATCCTGCTCGCACAAGTCAACTACAACTCAACGTCATCAAATGTCGTTGCAATCACCTAATTAATAATTTAGACCCAAGTATTGTTACGGAGGGATGGTGCATACACCAATCCACTGTTGCAGTCGATGCGTTGCATGGGTTAGTCTCACATGCCATGACACCGTGCAACATTTCGGTTTATTTTTCGCAAAAAATTGACAAAAAACGGGGGTTTTCAGATTTTATGCGTCTATTTCGAGCGATGTCCCTACTAACTAAATTTAGACCAAACGATTCTTGTTTGCTCGTGTGCTGTATTACCGATAAATATGGCTGTGACGACGTAAGGGTGGTTAGCAATTATTGTGCAGCTCGGAGATAGGGAGTTCTCATAATGCAGAATTCTACACAATACGTGCTTTTGACTAAGTAACCGACTTTGTTTTGGAAATATTTTTGCTCGAGAGTTGAAATCAGTCCATCGCTTTAGTCATCTCTACATGCATATACGAAGATCCCAGTCTTCTTTCTTTACAGAGAGGTAAGAAGTCAGTTCAGTTCCATTCACAACTATTGTACGATGTTACACATAGTTATTATAGCTGATACTCTCCCGAGACATCGTACTACCTGAGAGGCTACAGAGTATCGATGAAACTTTGAATTTATAGACTTGTATTATGTATTAGGCTGATTATAAACATGTACGAGAAATTGGGTTGATTAAAAGACATGTTGGATAAATAAAGCAAATCGCTAGTTTGAAACAGGTTGGCGAACCCTGTTTCTCAAAAAGTGGCACACACCTGATGCTAAGATACTGACACCCAACATGACTACAAGCATCATGTTGGAGTTACGGTACAATCTCTTTTTGTCAGCAGGCCATCCTGAATAAAGTGCGTAAGTGGCAGTGACCGAACCAAGGTTTCCGAGACCACTCACCAAAGCGGCACTCACAGCAGTTCCCACATCACCGTAGCGAGCTTGGAAAATTTCGGCGGACCACGACATACAGATTGGGACAGTAGGACCCAAACCGAAACCAGCAATAAGAAGTCCACCATATTTTTTCCATGAACCATGGGCAAATGTAGTGACGAATAAACCGGTAATGATGATGAGACATGCGAACGAAAAGATAGGAGCTCTCAATCTCTTGTATCTGTCGGCAAATGGAGTGATAATTAAAATACCTCCTAAGTCGAATAACCAAATAGGCGCATAAAGTAACGAGACCTGGACAGAGGAGAGGGATGGGTTGTTAACCGCGATGATAGTAGAGCCAAACACGGCAAGACCAAAACCACATCCTACCACTCCAAAGTACATAATGATCAACGGCCAGATGCGCAAGTCGGTGATAATTTCGACCAAATCCTTCCAGCCCCAAGTGAGTAACTTGTATCTGTATTCAATGTCCTGGCGGTGGATAGCACGGTCAGACTCATTGAGCGGATGGTTGGGGGTGAAAAATTTGTTATACCAGTTCATAATCCTAGAATTGGGCTCCTCAACAGTTTTGAAAGGTCTGTCAGGCAACCACCAAAATAACAGAAAACCCACGGTTATAGTCACCGGACCGTAGATCAAATACATCCACTGCCATCCCGTGTAGCCCCTAACACCATCCATTTTTTGAACACCAGCACTAACCAAACCAGCGACTGCCGCAGAAATTTGGGCAGCGGTGAAGTAGTATCCGATTCTTCTGGTAGACCGATCATTAGGGTACCACAAGGAGATATAGTAACTCATACCTGGCCAAGTTCCAGCACCAACTACACCAGATAAGAACTGAATAGCAATGAGCCCCTGATGATTCTTCAATGCATAAAAACAAGTGTGGACAACACCAACAGTAATAACAATTCTTGCAAGCCACGATTGAGGACTGGCTTTGGTCATAATCAAGTTCATTGGTAAATCGAAAATAATAAAACCGACATAAGAAAGAGCCGAAGCAGTAGAAAGTTGTTTGTTAGTCAAGTTAAGTTTCTGGATAAGGGAATGCCCTTCCTCGGTGTTCATGGTTAAGGTCAAACCGTAACAAGCACCTCCAAAAGAAGTCAAGAAGTACATACACCATAAGGCAGGAATGATTCTCAAGTCCAATTTACGGTAGATTTTGTCTAACCTTTTGGTATCCAAATGCTCAGGGCCTGAGCCAATACTGATCTCATCTTCATGAATGTTAGTCTCTTGAGTGTCGATCTCCAGCTTGTTAGATTCGTTCAAAGTAGAAGCTTTCATGATTGTAGATTTCTATTGTCTTGAGAAAGGGTCAAGAGAAGACGAGGATTCAATGCCCTTATATACTTGTTCCGAGCTCAACAATACCCAACGGTTTCCGTGTATTAATTAAATAATTCAAAATTTAATTTCAAAGTGAGTCGCTGAGTGAAAGAAAAACGTAGTAGAATAGAGAGATAAGGGCTGGAAAAAAACAGTCAACAGTTGTTCCATTCTCTGGGATGAGAAATATGTTAGATCCACAATGGAATACTGTTGGCTGCTTCGTCCGGTGTGCTCCAGTGAACATCCTAGCGCTCAACAATTGTATTGTCTCCATCGAAATTCTCAGGGTTAACGCATACATGAAGCTATAGAACAATACTGTTGGGTAGCTCCCTCAATCATGCCCCAATGGATTTAGCCGTTGCGACTCATTCACGAGATAGTCAAACCAAATTGAAGGCATATTAAACAATCAGCATTGCATGTAACCAGATTTATTTCTAGTGCGATGACTCGTTGCGACTCATTCACGAAATAGTCAAACTAAATTGATGGCTAGGATGTTTTCCATATGAGTGCTAGGATGTTTCCATATGAGTGCTAGGATGTTTCCATATGAGTGCTAGGATGTTTCCATATGAGTGCTAGGATGTTTCCATATGAGTGCTAGGATGTTTCCATATGAGTGCTAGGATGTTTCCATATGAGTGCTAGGATGTTTCCATATGAGTGCTAGGATGTTTCCATATGAGT